>VSDK01005640.1:270148-303611 GCA_009767595.1 Symbiodinium kawagutii | reverse complement strand
GGGGGGGTGAGGATGGGGAGGGGGGGGGAGGGGGGCCAGCAGGGCTGGAACATATATCCCCTATAATTGTTAGTTATCATCCCCTATGACTAACCAGCTACACCAGCTAGTCAACCATTGGTTGGTTGGTTAATACCTACCAATCATATAACCTACATATAACCCCTATCAAACCACCCTGTGGTACTTGTCCTATGCACCTGGTGCCATGCCCGCGCCAAAACCGCCTCCACGACTTCGCTTGACCTAAAAGGTCAAAGGTTGAGATCAGCAAGGCCCCCGTCCTTCAGTCGTTCACCACCCCCCAGCAACCCCCCCGGCCTATGGGAAACAGGAGGTATTCCAAAGGATTTATGGTGGTAAATGATGGTGAATTGGTAGGCCGGGACAACGAGTGAAGACCAACAACGAGGCGGACTACACACCGGTTTGGCCGGACAATTCACCAATCCTTTTGTTTGCAGGTCAGATTCAGATTCTTGTTGCGGAGTGGCCACTATCATATTGGAAATTTGAAATCGCCCCAACAAGAAAAAATCAAGGGGTTGTCCAATTTATGATCCACGTCCAGTATTGTTATTCCTCTCCTACAAAATGCAAGAGCTTTCTTGGCTGTATAACGCACCCGACGAGCTAGCTATATCATAAGTGGTACTTGCCCTAGCTGTAGAAAACTCACTCGGTAGTCCCTGAGGGTACTGTGCCTTTGGTGGTCACATAAGGGTTGTATTGAAGGTATCTAACACAATCGATCATCGTCTATAATTAGCCATATTAACCACAATCAACTAGCATGAACAATTGCGTTGACCATGATCAAGCATAATTCAGCATCACAAATCACCATTTACCCTGGGTGCGAACCACTATTCACATCTAGCCATGGTTTGAATAATCATCATTAACTACTGACCATCACTACTAAGCATCACTCATCATGGTTAACCATCACTTGACCATATTGGTGTTTCAAAAAAAGAGGGGAACCCCACTCATCCTGCATATTGAAGGCTAATTTGGAAACATATATCAAATGTTTATATAAAAGGACATATGATCGTAGGGATCATTTGGGTACTAATTTGAGGTGATTCAGATGTTTAAATGGACCCCCAGACCCAGCAATTCTAGAACCTCCCACATGATTGACCATCAATCAGCCATCATCATCCACCTCTGACATGGCTGTGGGTCAGTTCACCCTGTACCTCTGGTTCCCCTATCATTAACCATTGTTTTCCCTATTATTGCTGGTTATCATCCACCATTAGTTGGTTGATTAAGGTTGACCCATAGCCATATTGATCCAACCCGGCATGTGGCTTCAGACAGCTTTGGTTGGTTAAGTGCTTGACCCATAGCCACATCTGTCCATCAACGAACCCACCACGACGCCCAGGTTTCCCAACGGCGACTTGGCTCGGCAGAGCCACCGCGATGCCCGCAGGACCGCGCTGGCTCAGCAGGGCGCGGTGCACACAGCACCAGCCACCCTGACCTAGGGAAGCGCAGAGGTCAATTGATGACTGGTCATGGTTGACAATGGTTGATGATGGTTGATGATGGTTGATGATGGTTGATGATGGTTGATGATGGTTGATGATGGTTGATGATGGTTGGTTGAACACAGGACTAGTGATGGCTGTCAAACATATTGATGATTAATCGTCAATGATGGGCGGTGATGACGGTTACAGTAGTCAATGTTTAATGATGATTGATTATTGTCAATAATATGCAGGAGTTAACGGTAAATATATGATGCATAATGGCCAGCTGATATGATTGATGATGGTTAATGATGACTAGCAGTACATGGTTAACACATGATGGTTGATGGTTCACTGAAGTGGTCAAGAATGGTTCGTAATGGTCAATGACGTTTTGGAGTGAACAGCTTCTATATGAGGTTTACGCTGAAGTGATATGATTAATGGTGATTGGCTTATGCTCAATAACTGGCAAGTGTTAATGATGGTCAATGAGTAAGAATTTGGCAACAAACCACAATCATGGCCCATGATTGGCCAATAAGGACAGCAGGAAGGGCTCACAGCAGCGCTTCCAATCGTTGCAACGAGTGGTTGATAGTTGGTCGACTGCGGGGTGGCCCACCCCGGTACATGCGGAAAAAGTCCAAAAATGGTTGTTTCTCAATAGCTGAGGGTACCACCCAAATCATCCAATCTTAAGAATTCATCGAAATAAACCAACCTTTATTCTTAGTGTATCCTCTATTATTGTTTATTATCCCCCTGTGAATAACCATTAGTCAACCATCAATGGACAAAACATAACTTTGGGTTTCCCAATGGCTAATACTTGTTTAACCATATGTTTGTTGGTGCTTAGCCTCTATTATATCCTATTATTAATCACTATAATCCCTTGCTAACCCCTTATTAACCCTCTATTACCCATGATTAATGGCCATCATGATGATTACCAAAATCAATCCAACAAAAACATTACTTGTTGGTTGTTGGTCCTTACACCTCTTATTAACCATCACATTCCCCTACAAAACCATGGTACCTCCCAAAACACAACGGCCCGGCAAGGCCCACGCCTTGGATCATCGGCGCCGTTGGGATATCCTTGGGACCCCCCACCCAGCAACTCCTGTAGCCGCAGATCTTTCGGATGAAGCCTCAGCGGATGAAGCCCACCATGGTTGGCTCACGGTCCGCTGGTGAGGAACGGTGACTTGTTGGTTAATCATGGTTGACTAAGGTGGTTAATGATGGTTAATACTAGTTGATTATGGTGCTTAGTGAGGTTAATGATGGTTAGTGATGGTTAGTGATGAATAATGATGATTAATGGTGGTTGATTAATTATGTTGATACATGGTGGTTAATGACGGTTGAGTATGGTTTAAACAAATGGCCGAAGCAATGGATGCTGATGGTTATTGGCAAATGGTTGGGTCATGAGCTAATCTATGGTTCATAATGTTTGATGATGGCTGAGGGGTCATTGAATCGATGCACCCCCTGCTGCTGCAAAGTGGTGCTTAAAAGTGCCTAATTGATAGTTACTCATGCTTAATATAGGATATGAATGGCGAATTATAGGTTGATTGACGATAAGTTGGTCAATTGTGCTTTTGGTTACTTACTGTTCAATTGCTGGTTACTCATCATCGAATCAAACGCTGATCATACTTAGTAATAGCCAATAGGCAATGTAAGCTGATTTTCTACTGGCAATTATAACGAACAATGATCGAATAGAGGCTCTGGTGGTGAAGACAGGGTCTGCTCAGGTTCTTTATCAAGGGCAAAACCCCATGTCAGCCAGTTGCTTGGCACCAATGTCAAGCCGCTGGGGTAATAATCAATCACTTGCTTACAGTAACAACTGGGGAGTTCAGCTCGGGGTACAACTGGGATATCCATGTTGATAAAGCTCGGTGGCTAGATGAAGCCCTATAACCATGGTTGGGAATGGCTTGCCAAGTGGGCATTCACATCCAAGAAGACGATAAAGCTGTTGGATTAATGATCAGAAATGATCAGCCAGCAGCTTCACCACATGATCCCAGGCGCCTCTCTTGCGTGGCTCATGTGGACACTGGTGGTGGTTGCGATGGCATCATATGCCAACAGTGGCAAACACTACGGGGTGCTACCACCAAGAGTCAATGTAGCGTTTGCCCCCATATCATGGTGTCGATTTTTCATATCGTGCATGTTAATATCACGTATGTTGTGTATAAATATTACACATATATTACCTAAAACAACATCAGAATCGAATGGAATTGGTATCTATGTAAATATGATTATATATATAAATATATATGTATATAAATATATATACAATATAAATAAATAAACAAATAAATATAAATATATATACATATACAATATACATACGTAAACAGTATATATGTAATTATATATAATATCATATCCCTGAAATAATATGATAATGATTGAGAATCTAGTGATGCGTCGTCTCTTGGTTCACACCTTCATGTACATATTACATTGCTGAAAGTCGGTCACAAATTGGGCGCGCGTTCCTGATTTTTTCTTCCTCGATCGTCATGGAGCTGTTTGGTGATGAGGAATGGCAACTTGTTGAACTCAGTTGAAATAACCAACTTGGTGACAAAACTTTCATGACAACAGCTATAACAATGGTTAAACCTGTCATCGACAAATTGCAGGCGAAGAATGGCGAATACCCCAATCGATTCACATTTAATGCTGATAAGCTATTGACAACATGTCCTTAACCTGGTATCAACCAGTATTGGTCATCATGAATCTATGAGTCCCCTGAATCATCATCCAACATTCCAGCTTCCCAGCAACCACTAGTCAAAATTCACCACCATTTACCACCAGCAATCACGAAACATTGCCAAAGATAGGCCATCAGTAACATTCAGTAACCATCATCTCCATGAACTGCCACTGTTCACCACCATTCACCCCCAGCAGGAGCTTGGTGAAACATCCGTGCATCTCAGCGCAAGACCTGGCAGCCGTGCCCCATGAAATGGTCGTCGAATGTTCGCCTAAAGTATGTGCATTCATGGATAAGTAGTCAGCTTGACTCAACTATCAACTACTGTGTTAAGAAAATGGTTCATTATTTCCAAATCAATATCTTGATTAGCTATGTGTCAAGTATCACTACTTTCCAAATTTCCATCTCAATAGCGTTTACAAAATGATTGATGCTGGTTAAGCAATGACAACATTCAGGATCTGTTTTCAATGCGTGACTTCAATTTGTAGCCTCCCTGGTTTTGAATCCTGTATTGAATCTCCACGGAATCTCCTTGAGTGATGACAACTGTCCTTCAGCATTGCCAACAATACCACCTCCCCGCCTGCACCATTCTCAACCGTGGCTATCAAGTATCATTAACCACCATCAACCGTTCAAACCATGGTTGCTATTGAATGACATTCTTCTGGTTGTTTTCTACATTGAACTATGACAGTGACCTGGAACAAACAATAAACGCATGTTTCTCAAAATGGTAGTACCCCTAAATCATCCTATATTTACTTTTATCTTAGTGCAATAAGCCAACACACGTGCCCCCAAATTCTTCCGGTTGGGCCTCGCTTGTTGGCACTGATCGATTGCATCTTTGGCATTGGAAACTCTGGGGCTTGACCCATCCTAACTATGTTCTATAGGAAGGCAAATTGCAGTTGTAACATGTACCAACAGAAAACCACTTCGTGGAGGAAGTTGGGTATGCAAAACACCCGACACGGACCAGCAGTGTTGATTGGTTTAGAAGCCACCCACTGACACGGACCAGCCACTGACCAGCAATTGCTATCCCTCTGACTTACAGTATATCAACTCACCAATCCTTGGGGAATACCACTGAGTTGCTTATTCAAAGTTGTCCGAATGTGCAATTAACATTGACCAATCCTGACATATCATGATACACCATTTGTTCAACCCAATGACTGGCTGTTGATATATCATGATCTAGTCATTCACCAATCATGATCATGACAACACCTAGCAGTTGATGAACCATTGTTCTATCTCTGCGAGATTTGCTCGTTGAAAGTTCCACCTGTCACGGTCCATGGCTACGCCCCTGGGCCCATTGGGCCTTGCCGAATGCTCCGTCGCTTCACAGCAGCTCCTTTCCATCGCAAGGGGCGCCTGGGTGGCAAGCTTCGCTGGCTCCCTTTATGAGATGCCGGGCAGCTGATGCTGATGATGTGATACATGGGTGATACATATGCGATATAAATATGTATTGAAACATATATAAATAAATATATATATATATGGTACAAACACATGATATATGTATATATCTATATAGATATATACATAAATGGGCGCCGTTGAAACTGATTGATGATGGTTCATAGTGGTCAATTGATGGTCATGACGGCTAACAAAATGGTAGATCCAACTATACAAAAAATTGCCAGGCTTTCAATATATAGCTGTTGATTTACCAGCCCAAACATTGGTGTGGTCTCCTAATATGGATCTCCCATTGCTATACTTCTGTGAAAATGCCTCGTCACAAATCGGTATGAGGGCAACGGTCTTGGGTGCGGGGTTCCATTGATGTCAACACCGCATAGCTTTGAGTCTTTACAAGGTCAGAGTCGTTTGCCGCAGCCTTTTGACCCAGAGTCACATTGGCGGCTCGACACCGCGGACCATAGAAGTGCAGCGGTACAACGACGATGGATGTTTCCCCTCTACAAAAATGCGGCTGCTCAGGGAACAGATGATTTTCATCTGGAGCAAGCACACAAAAAAGCATGGCAGCAAAACAAGGACCCTGGAGCATGCTCACTGTATTCACGTGTGGTGTTTTCTGGGTTTGGATGTGGATAAATAGATAGATAGATAGATAGACAGATAGATAGGTAGATAGATAGATAGATCGATAGATAGATAGATAGATAGATCGATAGATAGATAGATAGATACATAGATAGAAACATAGAAAAATACATAGATAGATACATAGATACATAGATACATAGATACATAGATAGAAAGAAAGGCGGATGGATGGATGGATGGATGGATGGATGGATGGATGGATGGATGGATGGATGGATGGATGGATGGATGGATGGATGGACGGGCGGACGGACGGACGGACGGACGGACGGACGGATGGACGGATGGACGGATGGACGGATGGACGGATGGACGGCCGGATGGATAGATAGGTAGGTAGATAGGTAGATAGGTAGATAGGTCTGTATGTAGACACATGTATTCATTTGATCATTATAACTGTAATGATACAACTGTATTGCCATATAGTTATATGTACATATACATATATATA
The DNA here is from genome assembly GCA_009767595.1 of Symbiodinium kawagutii. Taxonomy (NCBI): domain Eukaryota; class Dinophyceae; order Suessiales; family Symbiodiniaceae; genus Symbiodinium; species Symbiodinium kawagutii. The sequence goes on along the minus strand of VSDK01005640.1, from coordinate 296,794 downwards.
TATATCATTATGTGGATATAAAAACATATATCCGGAAACATACATGTGCATATTTATATATACGCATATAAATATACCCGGTACGTCTAAGTTGCACCAGCCCCTTGCCACTACTGTCTGTATCTCCGGCAGTGAGGCCGTTTGAGAGCTTGAAAGGCAACCAGTTCTTTCGTGAACTCGTCTTGTTGATTAATAATTGATGATGGCTGATTTGTCTTTCATAGTGAATTAGTCTTTCATGAATTAGTCTTGTTGATTACAATCAGTCTTGTTGATTGATGACTGATTCATAGTTGGACTTGTGTTGCATAATTCTTGCTGTGCATATATAGACATATTCATACATGTATATCTGGGACAAGTTCTTACATCAGGATACATCAGGTCCTATGGTCTGCTACAGTTGCGTGTTTGTAGTATCTGTTGGCCATAGCGGTTTTTGGGTTTCATTTCTCAAACTTCAAAAGAAACAACAAATCAGAGAAAACTTGTGAGTTTGAGCATATCATCTTGGATGCTCCAGGGCTGCTGGCAGGGGGAACAACTGGCAAGACTTTGTGCTCAGCAGCCACCTCCAAAGAAGATCAACTCAGAATGATCGAGTGTATCTTAGTGTATGGCTGTGGGTCAAGCAGTTAACCAACCAATTTCATGGGGGATAATAACCAACCAATAATAAGGGAAACAGCCTGGTTAATGATAGGGGAACCAGGGGGACTAAGGGTTTTGACCCACTGCCATATCGCGTATATGGCGGCAGCAGGTAATGTGCTTTGCGCCAATCATATTAACGATTGGTTAACGATCCTTAATCATAGACTAGCCTCATTAATCATAGACTAGCCTCATTAATCATAGACTAGCCATCCTTAATCATAGATGAATCATCACTAATCATCGGTTAACCATCATTTATCATAGATTAAGCATCATTAATCATGGGTTAACCATCATTAATCATGGATTAACCATCGTTAATAATAGATTAACCATCGTTAAACATAGATTAGCCATCGCTAAACATAGATTAACCATCGTTAAACATAGATTAGCCATCTTAGACAAAAAACATCAACCATCATCTTCCTTGGACATAGCAACTGTCCATGCGCAGGCGCATCGTCGGACAAAACTGCTGTGGCGTCACCACAGTGGTGCTCCACCACGGGCTGGCTGTGTCATTTCAACGGCCGGGCTTGCAACCAAGGATGGGAGGATACTGCAGTATCATCAGTAATAGATGATTGACCACTATAGTGAGGGGATGATAGTTAATACTCTGTTAATGATTATCGAATATTATCATCAGCTTGTTGAGCATTACTTCATCGTCAATCATCTATTGAACATAGCAATGCCAAAGAACCACAACATCCTCGATCATTGAGCCTTGTCTGTGTCCATGGATAGCCAATGGTTGGTTGCTTGACATGGCTGGATTGGCTGGTCCCCAACAAGCCATGGCTATCGCCGCAACGGGCTGGCACAGGTGGGGAACGTTACAAGTTGCATAAGAAGCCATTTAGACCAGAGTGGTTGGTGGTTGAGCCACCCCTATAATTAGTGGTTCACCATGGTCAATAACGGTGAATCTAATGATTGTAATGGCTAACAACGAGAACTGGTTGGTGGTTGAACCACCCATGATTGACTAGTGTTTTTCGTGGTTGATAATGGTTATATAAGGTAATAGTGGCCAATACTGACCACAACTGGTTGGTGGTTTTACCCCCTACGAAAAAGATACTTGTCAACCAACCATTTGTTAATACTGACTAAGGAAAATAAGCAAAATGTGAATGAAATCACCAGCCAGATAGTATCCATCATTGCTAGCTACCCTAGCCTTACCCTAGCCCTACCCTAGTTCCATATTGATTTGAACCTGTCGCCCATCACCGGTGACTATCAGCTCACCATGGTGACCCAACTCAGATCTTGAGGTTGACCACCACCAGCTTCCCTGAAATAATCCCTTGAATACGGAAACTACCACCACCACTGCTTGGTGGTTTTGGCATGGCTATGGGTCAAGCAGTTAACTAACCAATTTCATGGGGGATAATAACAAACCAATAATAACCAGAAAACCATGTTTTCTGATGGGGGAACCAGGGGGACTAAGGGTTTCGACCCACTGCCACATGTTTTAACCCTTCTGAAAAACTATTGGGCAATCACTGTCAACAAACCAACCATTCAGTGATACTGTGGAAAACCTATGAAATGTTTGAAACCACCAACCAAATCACTATTGCTAGCCATCACGAATTTCGCTAGCCACTACCATGATCCCAGGTGGGAATTTACGATAATCAAGAACTGATTGGTTGGATGGCAAGACCTATAGTAGTTGGTTTCACCATCACTGTTGCTTGGTGTGGCGAACCCAAGGGCAAATTAGAGAACCAATTTTGGTTCAATGCTAGATTGAACCAATCATCAAAAAGTTATGTCTAATCTAACATGAATCAATCAAGTAAGAACCGATTCAGAAAGCTATGGGTCAATCCTTTAAAGCAAAACCTCTCACTTTAAACCAACCAATTGCTGCTTACTACTGGTCACTTCTGCTTACTGGTCACTTTGCTGGATAAACTGCTGGTTAAACTGCTGGATATATTGATGGATAAAGTGCTGGATAAACTGCTGGTTCAACGAACCCGTTTCCATTCGCTCATCAGAACTGCTGGTTGGTCGAGTCTTCGCTCGCCCGCCGGTTGAGAATGACATGCAGTGCTCAGAACTCAACCCGTGGACTGCTTGATGGTACCTGGTGCAACCGTTGTGGATCGGAAACCCGCGAACGCAACAGCATGTCGTAAAATTCGATGAGAATGTGGGGCCCCGAACCTACAATATGGGCCTACATAACACATACATATGCATATATAGACATCTATCTGTATATATATATATATACACATACATATGTCATTATATGTCTATATTTTCATGAATGAATAAACAAATAAATAAACAAATGTCTATATATATATATATAAATATATATAAATAGATAAATTTATCTATCTACATACATAGAAAAAAAATATATATATAAATATATAAATATATAAATATAAATATATATATATATATAAATAAATATAACAATAAACAAAAAATATATACAATGACTAATTTCATTAAGTGGAATGAGCTACCAGTTGCAGTAGCTTAAACATACAACATAGGGCTTGAACTGACTCAACTTATCCCAACTTGAAATCACTGCTGGTGGCGCACCAGTGCGCCCTGCCCCTGAGGATCCTACTGAGATCGTCGCCCTTCAGAAGCGACACCAAGCGATTGATGCGAACCATCTGAGGCGTCGAGGCGTCGATGTCATGAGGAGCACGGCTTGCGCATCCGTTGAACCAACGAAAATGGGGGATGTTATGTTAAGCAGCAAAAAGCCAGCAATAACCTTGCAACAACCAGCAATAAGCCAGCAATAAGCCAGCAATAGCCAGCAATCGCCAGCAATTGCCAGCAATAAGCCAGCAAGAACCAGGGACACCCTAGCAACCATCATTCAAAATTCGCTAAATGATACCTCATTTAGATAATTCTTAACCATTGTATGCCAGATGAAAAGTTGAAGCAGGAATCTTGGTCAGCGCTACTTGGAGAAGCGGCAAGCTGCTGTGGATGATCATAGAATCTACAGCGGCGAAGAAAAACGGTGGTGATGCATAACCAGAGCTGATCTGGTTGGTGGTGTCAAACCCTATGAAAAATAACACTCAACCTACCAACCAACTATTTATCAGTACTGGAGAAAATAAAACAGGTTCGAAACCACCAATCAGACCAGCATTAACAAGAAATGGAATTCATTGTCTAGGTTGGTGCTGTATGTGCTGGTTGGTGACCACAATAAACTGGCGACTGTATGCCACCTGTAGCACTGATTGAAAAAATGTGCTTTTGTTGCTGTGGTAACTAATTTTGACCAGTATATACCATGTTCCTAGAAGAATGATACACGCAGAAAAAGACTAGAGAGGGAGGTATAGTGAACCAATGGTTGAGTTAGGACATCCTCCAAAAATAAAGGTCCCTATTAGATTGGCATGCCGTACTAGTTCAACAGGGGTTGATCATGTATCAAACATTAACTCATGCATTACCCTAGAAGCAACACTGATGCTAAGCTGAGTGAATGTACCGATACAGTCATGACAGTCTATCATTGGCGCCGCAAAAAACACACATATTCCTGTTGGTATGCTATGTTGACCTGTGAGATTGGGCTATCAACCGTGGTTTGCTTTAGTGGTAGGGACCTCTCATGCCCGTATTGATCGTATGATGTGTTTCTCGAAATAGGGAACCCCAAAATCATCCAGTACCATCCATAGTGGTAATTTTTTAGAAACTACCGTATCAGTGTTGAATATATCTGGTTGGTATCCTGCCTTTTTCAACACCATTTTCCAACCGTGAACCATTATTATCCATGGTAAGTCATTTTTGCAAAATGCTTTGTCATGATCGGCCTTCCTAATCGCTCATAATTGCTGCTAATAGTCAATGATCACGTTAGAACTGCTGTGATCCAAGACTATGAATCACCATCAACCAGCAGCATTCAGCATCCATTGACCATCATTATCCACGACTGACCCGCATTGGCCATCACCATCATCATGGATGGCCAAACAAGGTGCCACAATGACGATGGTCAACCAAGAGCGCTGCAACCATATGGTTAATATATTTAGCTAATGGTTATCAACGGTCATGTGGTTATCATATAGTCAATGGTTAATAGTGGTGAATCATATGTGGTTATTGAGTTAAACCATCTATATATATAACTATAACCATTCTGATAGCCATACAACCAAGGATCAGTTAACCACTATTTGCCCTACAAATATAGTGAACAATTGACTTCGACCACTTTTCACCATAGAACGATCCTTAGAAGTATGATTCACCATCCTTAACCATACGATTCACCACCATTCACCACTTGATTCACCATCACTTACCCTTTGGGGAGCCGACCCCCTGGCAAAGGAAAATCACCGTATCCTACAGGAAAACCCTAGGAAATCAGCTATTTCCATGTTGGATTTTGCATGGTAATCCTTATGTAACCCTGGAAAATCAGCTATTTTTGCATACGGATTACCTGAAAAATCAATGAAAATCACCTATACATAGTGATCAGCTGAGTTTACCATCAGGCAATCCTCATCACCAGCGTGGCACCATCCCCCGAGCACCCGAGCGTCAGCCTGCTGCTCGGTGCTACTACGCTTCAGCTCCGCCAGGTGTTCCTTGCGCGCCTCGGGAAACAGCACCGTGGCATCCAAGGGCATCAAGCTCGGGCGGCCGGGTATGGCCTGGTGAATGGTGGTCCATGGGAAGCGATAGTTGAAGAGGTTTCTTTCTAGAAATTATGGATGGTTTATGGGGGTCTCTCAAAATTGGATGGTTTCTTGCTGGAAATGTTTTGGAATCCGGATGATTTGGGGTACCCCTATTTTGAGAAACCACCAGATAGTTGATGATGGGTAAAGTCAATGATTTGTCGTGGTTCAACCATTATTCAAGAAGACTATCATTCAATGATATGATTTGTAATGGTCAATATATGGCGGTCACTGCTTATATAATTGATATGGTTAGAGGGGTTTTTGTTGCCCCCATCAAGCCTGAACCATCATCAAACATGGGTTCTTGACCATCATCAGCCGTTGTTGACCAATGTTGGACATCCCTTAGCATTATCGAGAACCATGATCAGTCACTTTTAGCCATTCAGAACCGTTGTTACCCATAAGTCAAACCATCATTAATCATCGCTCACCACGGTTAACCATCAGTACCGGTACCCCCCAGGGGGCCAATCATCAACAATCCCAATTTGCCAATTAGCCATCAGTCTACCATGAATTAACCATCAATGAATCAATGAACCATCCTTTCGCATATGATTAACAGCTGTACTACTATATCGAGATTCAAAAGCGACCGTTATCAACCATGATGATAAATCATGATAATCAATAATTAACCTATCATTGACCATATCGGGGGGTTCTTTGAATTGAGGGACCCCAAAATGGTTGGTTTATTACTATGAATGTTGATTGCTAGCGCAAAAAAACTGGGGATTGATTAACATAGGCATACCCCTAGATCATTTGGTTCGAACATCCTTGGCCAGTCAATAATATGATTCGGGGGGGTTCGCTATGTGAGACCCCTAAAATCACCCATGAATTCTCTATACCATATGATTTCGGATGATTGGGAGGTATCCCTATTTTTTCGATCATCTTACCCTCTAAAATCACCCACTGATTGATGATTTCGGGATAACTCTATTGTGAGAAATCGCCATATGAATCCCATTCGGTTTTTCTGTATGTGGCAGTGGGTCAAAACCCTGTACCCCTGCTTCCCCTATCATTAACCATTGTTTTCCTTATTATTGTTGGGGAATATCACCCATTATTGGCTGGTTAATATATTGACCCATAGCCATGTAAAAAACATAGCCATGTAAAAAACAGATTCACCCAGGATGATTGAACCATTCGCTTCGGGCCAAGGAACGTCCGCTGGGAGCCTCAGAAAACGCAGCCGGTGGTTATGGTTCGATGGCTGATGGTGACTATGGATGGTCAGCCATCATGATGCTTAATGATGGGTAACGGATAATGTTGGTTGAACCTATGGTCAATGATGGTTAAAGCAATGGTTAATGAGGTTTGATCTATGGTCAATGATGGGTGACGATGGTGAATAGTCAAAAATGATAGTTGATAGTGATAACGATTCATGGTTAATGATGGGCAATCACATGGTTTATGATGGATAATGATGGCAAATAGTGGCTCGTACTGGGGTTAGAAGAGATGAGAACCAAAAAAAACAACTATGCGTGCGATTGGTTGGTGAACAGAAATGCTGGGGACGAGTATCTTGGTGTAATGATCGATTACTACGTGGGCTATAAACAAATCTAGCTAGGGAATACCAGTCTGCAATGGAGGATTTTGTGGATCCATTGGAATACACCACATTTGTCAATTGTTTGTTATATGAATACAGTAGTGATATCCTCCCTGCAGTAAAGAAACAACAACAACTACAAGGCATAATCACCGATTCATTCATAGTATCCAATTTGATTGCAATTGGTGAAAAGATAGGGGTTAGTGTTGAATTACAATTTGTTGCTTGATTTCAAATACTGTGGCTATGGATCTGATGCACAAAATGGAGCAAAGACCAACTATTGACGGGTACATTGAGCTGCTGAAAACCCTTTGCAGCGCTTAACCCGGTTTGATGCGAACCTTTTGAAGACACTACGATTTGTCTCCCTGGTGGATCCCTATGATGAAACGCTCACCGTTTGAATTAAATTCTTGCCGAAACATGACTTGTCCATCAACAATTCAGGGGACAATGCTTCCATTGCCAGTTGTTGTGAGATGTACCACAACCCCACTTTAACATCTGTGACTAGGTCACGTTCAAACAAGACTCTTGAAATGAATGCCGAGGACTTCTGGTGACACTGTGGTCCTTGTTGTTGCATATTGTTGCTGGTTATTGGTTGGTTGACCCATGCCAGTATCCATTTCACAGTTGGTTCTACAAAACAGTGACGCATCACGGTTGGTTTGATGAGTCTGAGTCCGGTTCACGTCAAGGGGTAGATTCGATTCAACCGCTGGCTGTCCGTTGAACACCAACAACTGGTTGGTGGTTGAACCACCCATGGTTAAGTAGTGGTTAATAATGGTTAATAATGGTTAGTATACTCAACTCACAAGCGCGAAATTGACAGCGCCAAGTTTTGACCAACAATTTGCGGGAAGCCCAGCTTGTCTCAGGCACTTAATCACCAACAGCAATTGATGCACTTGGACTTGTCCACGATACGATGACCAATCATTAATCAAGAACAATGTTTAGAAGGCTTCATGGTGTTCGTTCACTGCCCCAACTTGGTTGTTTATTAATCATGGAAACCAACAAAACATCTGGCCATTTATGAATAACGGAAACAGATGGTGAATGAAACAAATCAATGACCGTTAGATGGTCTACAACCACAGTTCATTTTGCTAAAAACGCTGGTTAGTTAAACTGTGTGCTTATATGGTGGTTTTTCAATAGAGGGGTACCCCTAATTCATCCTTTATTCATCATTTGTAGAAACAAACCAACCATTTTTGGGGTTCCCTATATTGAGAAACCACCATATGGTTGTAAATGCTTGCCCTACCAAACCCACAAATCTACCCACTTTGGCCACCTGATAGGACCAGGCACTGGCAGAACCATTGGCCGCCCATCTGCAAACACTCGTGCCTGAGGTGACAGCCGTTTCTTGCCAGCTGCCACCCGCCAAGGATCAACAAAGCATGTAAGTTGATATACCCAAATTGTTTCGCTTTTATGCGTGATATAGGTTTTACAGGGTTCCTTCTTGAGGGCCTAGGGTTGATATGGGTCCATGTGCCTTCAATGCTTCGTAGTGCTCGTTTACAGCGTCAAAGTGGTTGGCTGTTCAGCATGGAAACCAACCAACCATCTGGCCATGTGTGAATAGTGGAAAGAAATGGCTACTGAAACAAACTAACGGGTTAAAGAAGATGGTTAAGAACCGCAAATTGCCTTGTTTCACAAACCCGTTAGTTCAATTGTGTGGTTGGATGGTTGTACATGGTTCCCCTGCCAAAACCACAAATCTGCCCATCGCCACCTGAAGGGACCAGGCAAAACCATTGGCCGCCCATCTGCAAACACTCGCCCAAGCGGACAGCTGTTTCGAAGCATTTCACCCAAGCACCATTTTCAAGGTGAGCCTTCAACTGGCAAGTTGATTGAACCATTACAATATCTACCCATATCAAGCAGTACAAGCCAGCATATGATATAATTCGGCCATAATTACCATAGCAATCTATTGCAACCATTATACGCTGTATGATATAAGCCTGCTACTGCTATACCTTTGCAAGTATTGCCATGGTCCACCAGCTTCCAATATAGCCAGGATCAGAACTGCTCATCATAGCTCGTCACGTGGCCACTTGCCCAGTTTTTGTCCAAGGTGCCTGCTGCAGTGTTCGCCTGGGTCACAACCAGCAGGGCATCCTAGTACACCATTCATGGACTATCCCAACATCCAAGCAGCTGGGGATATCCAGAAGGGCAACCGCGATGATTCACGCAGATTCTTGGCATGGGAACAATATCCAAAGGATCCAATGGATCCACTCCACTGGTAGGCTGCAATCCTCAACGCTACTAGCGAGTCCTGTCACCAATCATAGCACATGGACCCATGGATGGATGGCATCCCCTGCCACTGTTTACCATGTGATACACCCAGGCGGTTGGAGCTGCAGCTTCAAATCATCCACAACCTGGGGTTGTAACAGTGATCAACCATGATTCAGCATAAGTATCAGGTGATCAACCATATAGTTGATCTTCAGCATGATATGGGTTGATCACCTGATACTTATGCTGAAAACCTGATAGTATCAACCATATTCAACATAATTATCAGTTGTTGATCAGTGGTTGATAACCTTTCAGTCAACCACTATCAACCACACCCACTGTCAACCACTGAGAGGTCCGTCAAGCGGAAGAATCCCAAGAATCACACTGCTTAGGGGGCGAATAGGCCATCTCCTATCTACTGGGTACATACTCACATGTGCACATGCTTGCAAATAAATGAACAAGTATAAATATATATATAATATATATATATATATATAGTCATAATGCATATCATAAATGCATATCTATAACATGACTATAAGTTTACCCCCAATTTTGAGAAACACCCATATGGTTACATTGAATCTCAACAAATCAACCGGCAAAACAAGGCCCTCGATTTTCGCACGTTCCACAGCGAGGTGCAGTTCGAACAGCAGCTCGCGTGCGCTGCGGGTGCTAGCAAGGCCTGGTGGTGAAGCCATGGAAGCGGCCATGGCGGCCATGGTGAAGGGCTAACTTGTTGGTGGTTGGTGGTTGGTGGCCATGCTTAAGGGCTAAAAAGATGGCGAAGAATGGCGCGATTCAGCTTAACATATAGCAAGTTGGGTCAATATGAATCATGTTGATCAACCAGCAACAATTCGGGATAAAAACCAGCGATAGTCAGTATGATTGAACGATGTCCATGTTTATTGATGAGGGTCGGTAATTGACAATGGCGGGTAACAAGCTGCGCAACATTTGTTGATTGATGGGTGCCCATGTCTGTGTCAGGAAGTACATGGAGGCACCACATGGCCCTAAATTGAGTACATCTCCACGAATGCGTAAGAAACGGCAGATATTGGCTGATGATGGTTGAAGCTTGTGAAATGAGTGTTTCCTTGGAACTAGGCGATTGCCGGTTGGTGCTGACAAAAGACATCCCAAAACCCAAACCATATCAATTAACGAATCAACCAACCCAAATATTGGGCTGCACGCTGCGGTCAGTTGTTCATCCAACACGCTCCCTACCCCGGCTGGTGCAGAGTAGGTACTTCATGGCTCATGCTGTGACTTTGGGTTGGCAGAATAAATGTCGATCAAACTGCTTGATTTCAAGGCGTCCCACTGACACAACGGGTCTTACTGGCCATCATTGTATTACCTGGTTGGTGGTTGAACCACCCCTATGAAAAATATGCATGTCAACCAACCAGTTGTTGATGATTACTAGGGAAAATTGAAAATGATTGAAACCACCAACCAGATACCAAACCCAGCCAGGGGACCAGATAGAGAAGGCGCAGGATCCATGACATCATCTCTAGTGCGCGGCGCCGCTAGGTAGACACAGAACGGAGGTCCACACAAGTGAAGTCCTTTTGGAGACATCTCCTGGTTGATGAATGGTTGATGGTTGATGGTTGATAGTGCTTGGCAATTCTTTGATGAATGGTTGATGGTTGATAGTGCTTGGCAATTCTTTGATGAATGGTTGATGGTTGATAGTGCTTGGCAATTCTTTGATGAATGGTTGATGGTTGATAGTGCTTGGCAATTCTTTGATGAATGGTTGATGATTGATAGTGCTTGGCTATTCTTCAGGTTGGTTCATCTCCTATGCTTACAATTCCTTTTGGAGCTACTGGGTTTGACTGCTGTGGAAGTAATTTTGGGCGTAATAACTAGGCATGCGAGGAAAATCATTGGAAGTTGTGTATATCATGATATTGTGCTGCCACTCGAGCCAAAGCATGGACAGCCCTGAGACAAGGGGGCCACTCGGTTCGCAAAGCATGAAATGATACCGCAAAGGAGCAGCTGGTGATTGGAAACGACAAACACGGGGCTGAAAGGACCGGTCAGGTGTCCAGAACAGGGGCAACAGTGATCTCTGGCAGTGGTTCCCCATCATTACCATTGTTTTCCCTATAACATTGTTGGTTATTATCCCCCGTTATTGGTTGGTGAACTGCTTGACCCATAGCCATCTCTGGCCGCACCACTTTTTTTCGTACTGCTTTCAGTGCTGCCGCGATCCCTCCGAGGCTTTCCCAACAGAGCAGTCATGGACGTTTGGGTGCAGGTGAGTTTCTGGCAACGGCAAACTCATTGTTTGAATTTCTCATTTTCCTTCATGCATAGCTGGTCATGGCTTTCGGTTCCAACCTCAAAGTGATGATTTCTAGCAACTATGTGAATGATATGTGTATCATATCGTATTTTGGTTTCTTTGTACACGCAGTTGTCTAGATGTATATGCATATTTACACGTACAAATGTACTACTCTGGTTATGAATATATATATATATGAATATATTACATCAATATATATATATTTTTAGTACACGTAATGACATGTATTATGCACCTGTGCTATGCATGTCATTTGTATACATACATGCGGATACAATATCTACAAAAATATTTCCATGCTAGATATATGGGTGTTTCTCAAAATAGGGAACCCGTAAAATGGTTTGTCGATTACTCTAGATGCTTAATATAGGATGATTTGGGGGTTCCCCTATTTTGAGAATCCCCCCATATAGTAGTTGTCTGAACCACAAGTTCGTTGGTTGTTATCCCTATTATCAATAAATTGTTTGTTATAACCCCCAGGAATATCCGCATATATACCTGAACATCAATAGCAATATACTTCTATCTATCCGCATGTATTTGTACCTATCACTATATAAATGTACAATGAACACTTCCATCTGCCTAACACCCAAACGCTTCCATCATGGCTTCGAAGCCATGTCGTATCGTGCACGGTAGTCCTCGAGCACCTGCGATCGAACAGTGTGACAACAAGACGTAGACCAAGGGCTAGACACTGCGGAAACTCTACTGGTTAGTGGTCAACAATGATGGTTAGTGATAATGATTCTACTGGTTAACAAGCTGGTTGTCGTGTATTTTCAAGCATGGCAAAGGAACCATGGCTATTCCAGGTGGTTTGTTTTGATCAGGTTGAAGCAACAAATCATATCTATCGGGTTGAAACAAACATATGCAGATGACATGAGATCATGTTGAATATAATGATCAAACATAGATCATTTTGGGATCATTTGATATCTTTGATGATCTCACTGAAACGGCATGAGAGATATTTTCAGAGATCTTCCCAGCCGGCGCGGCCTTTAAGAATCCAGTGTTCCGTCGGCACGGCTGAAGAATGGTGCCAAGTTATGGTTGATGATGATCTACAACGGGTCATACCACCTAATAATGGTTGATAATGGCTAGAATGATTAGCAGTGATGAATGATGGCTGGTGCTTCTGATTGGCGAATGGCTAGTAACACTTAATCAATGAACTACTAGCTATTGATCAACTATTCTAGGATAACACAACCCAGGGATCATGGGATCCCGGACGCCTATTAATCAATGATGCACATCCCAGGCATCCCAGGTATCCCAGTCGTCCCGAGCCCGCCCTTGGGTTCGCCCTTCGGTCACCCGTGCCAGGCACCGAGCATCGCAAGGCTTGGAGCAGTTGCAGGGAGGATGGCGCATCCTGTTGCGACACCGTGAGGCGCTGCAGCGGGACGTGGACCCACTGGCACTCGGCGGTTGGATGAAAATCTCTGGTTGGTGGTTATTTAAAGATGGTTAATGAGGGTTAATGATAACTTATAAAGTCAATAATGTTAGTTAATGTTGGTTAAAGATGGTTAATGATGGTTAATGTTAGTTCATGATGGCTTATAAAGCTAATAATGTTGGTTAATGATGACCGTAGTCACAGTTGATGGTCGTTATGATGGGTGACATTCCATCCCTATCATCAACCATCATTGACTATCATCAGCCATAATGAAATCCATCACTAGTTTTATTAGTTATAGAGTTTGTCTGTTCCTGCTCTTGCTGGGTGTCATACATCATTGCAAGATGTGTTAACCAGTATTGTTGGTTGCTGTTGGCTGTTAGGTATTGCTGATTGCTGCTGTGGTTGACCCACGAAGCCGTTAGGAACTATCAATGACAATCTGTTTACCATCATCTAGCATTAGTCGTTGACTTTTGTGAAGCATCAAGTAACCACCATTGACCATCAACTGAGCGATATTGAACCATATTCAACCATCATCATTAATCATCTAACCATGCAATCATTAACCACTTTTGACCATCCTTCGCCTGACTAGCGGTTACTTGATCATGATTAATTACTGTAATCATTATTTCAATATTCAACCATTTCCAACCATTCTATACTGTTGACCGAATACGCAACCATCATTATCAATCCAATAATCCTCTAATCATCATCTAGCGATCCTTAAGTAACCACCATCTTACCATCATCTAACCGTCCTCCAATCATCTACCCATCCTTGACCATCAACGATCATTAATCGAATCATCATCTACCGATCCTTAATTAACCATCCTTAACCATCACCTAATCATCATCTGGCTGTGGGTCAAAACCCTTGGTCCCCCTGGTTCCCCTACTATCAACCATTGTTTTCCCTATGAATTTGCTGGCTATTAACCACCATGAAATTGGTTGGTGAACTGCTTGATCCATAGCCATATAGTTGGCATATATCCCCCATAATTGTTCGTTATCATCCCCAACTAACCATTGACCAGCCAGTCAACCAGCCAGGTTGGTTGGTGAACTGCGGCTGACCCATGGCCATCCTCCCGCCATCCTCTCAGCGTTTAACGGTCCACATCGCCTGCAGGGTCTCGTACACCGCCAAAACCAAGTCCTCGAGGACGACGAAGCCAAGTGGCCGCCGCGGCGCTAACGACGGTTAGTGGTTAACAAAAAGGTTGTTGAAGGTTAATAGTGGCTAATAATAATAATAATAATAATGATAATAGTGTTTAATAATAGGGTTTAATAATAGTGTTGATCAAACAATCAAGGTTGGTGGGGCTAATAATAGGGTTTAATAATGTGGTTTAACGGATTTAATGGGTAATAATAGGCCTTCAACAACCACCATCAAACAATCAAGGTTGGTGGTTGTTGAAGGTTAATAATGGCTGGTTTATGATATGGTGTTAATGGTTAGTGGCTAATAATATAGGGTGGTTTAAGAATGTTTGTTTAATGGATTTAATGGTTAGCTACATGAATGTCTGGTTATGTGATCAAATAGCTTTGGTTTGTTCAACACTAGTGTTAATAGCCACCTTCATCGATCAAATAGCCAAACACTGTGGCTATTTGTGGATTAACAAACTTCATCTATTTGTGAAACAATAGCCGCATTGATTCAGTTTGATTGAGTAACACAAGTTTGATTGAACATCATCAAATAGAGACAGTGTTTGAAACAAAAAAACATCAAATGATATTCAAATCAGGAAAACTATTGTGCTATAATGATTTAGGACACTCACAAGAACATTCCAGCAACAAGTAGCTAGCTATCCATGGTTATTGAATGAACTTGGTTATTTCCATCATTATGCTTGTCAATAAATTTTGTCATTAACACCGTTTGGGACCGAAAACTACTATGAATCAGCATTGTCAACCGTATCACTAATTAATACTAGTACCTGATTACATTAATTAACCATCATTAACAACCATGCCACTTGGTCTACCAACCATATCGATAACGTAATTTATCATCCTGTTTCATTTCCTGCCAAATCAACCGACTCACTCACATTACTACCAACATTTTCTCACATGATTGAGAAAAACCCATATGACCAGCAGATAGCTACAGCATGAACAAACCATTTTGGACCATTTTTGAATCTAACTCAGTAGCCATATCAGCCGCCAACCACCAACCACCAACCACCATCTCCGCCCACCATCCGAGGCTCATAACTCGCTTCCGCTGACGCCAAACGCACGGCTTCCGTCAAGGCCAGGCCGCGAACGCAGGCGAAGAGCAAGGTGTTGAGGATCACGGGGTCCGCCTGGGCAGGTTGACCAAGGGCCCGTGCCTCGGTGGCGAAGCCTGGGTGGACTCAGGATGCGTTGATAGTTGATGGCTAGTCACTCATGGCTCATGGATATGTTAATGAATGGTTAATGAATGGATGAATGATTCAGTGATAATAAATGATGGTTGATGATGGTTGATGATGGCTAGTCGTATGAGGATTACTGATGGTGATGGTTAATGAATGGATATGAACTGATGGTTGATGGTTGGTTAACTAATGGTTAAAGTGGTAGGTCAGTTGATGCTTTGTCATATGGCTCGTTTCTGGTTCATGATGGTCAAATGATGGTTAACTAATAGATAACTACTGGAGGAACGATGGTGAACCAACGGTTCAACATGTGGTTGATTGATGGATAATGATGATTGACAATGGTTAACCAATGGTTATTGGTTTGTAATTGACAGTGAAAAATATGATAGTGGATGATTCATCGATATTGTTATATAATTGGTGAATCAGGATGGATAGTTGATACCAAATAGTCAACTGATATGGCAAACTTATATGACTAATTGATGGTTTATCTCGGTGAGTGGTTAACTGAAAGGGCAAATGAGGAATGACTTCTGACACTTAATGATGGCCAAATTAAGGATGCATAATTGATGGTTAAGAATGAATTAATCCGTATCAACCATTCCTAACCATTTTTCATGTGTACATAGTTCGAACTCCCCATGCCCTCCATGCAAATTTCGTCCCCCGCCCGCGTTCCCTGCGTCCATGCGCCTGCGTGCCAGCGGTCAAAGACAACGCACGCTCCCACAAACCTGTGTCATCCCCGATGCTTCACGGTGAGTTACGGTGGTTAATGATAGTTCATGAGGCTTTATGAGGGTCGATACATCGCAGTGGTTCAGTGGTTGAACCCATGGACCATGAAGTATCATCATAATGATTGTTCATAGTGGTTGATACTGGCTCTGCCGAAGAACCAATGGGTCATGCTTAATTCATGATGGTCTATGCTGGTTGGCAATGGCTGGTGATGACTAGTGAAGGTGGGCGATTAGTGTGCCACCAACCAGTCATATGGATCAGGGACAATTACATGGTTGAATGCTTGTTGTGCCAATTCGCACCAAAAAAACGTAGTCTAACCGTATCCCAACAACAGACCCACAGAATTTCAAGGATCAACCAAAAAAAATGAAGTAAAAATAAAATGGTTTCAAAATAGGGTACCCCCAACTCATCCAATATCAATCATTCTTAGTAATAAACCGCCCAAAGCTTTGGGGCTCCCAGTTTCAAGAAACCATTCTCTATCCACTCTATCTAAAGCCCATCACCAAGCAGCACTCCAGGCGAAGTAGGGAAGGTCGGCAAGGCTATTTGACAAAAGACCAGCATAGATTGGTTGGTTGGTTGATTTACTATTGAATAGATTTACCACAAGTGATACCCCCAACAATCATAAGCCTCCACATTCTGAGAATCGTAGACCCGATATTAATGATGAATATTCCACAAATGTGTCTCACCAGCAATGATATCAAAGTCAACTAATTCCCAGCAACCACTGATAAGTTTAAATAAATAGTTTGAATTACTTCATGGTTTGATGATGATTCGTGATGATCCTTAGTGGGTACTGACAGTGCACCGCTGGCTTAATGATGATCGTTGCTGTGCCTGCCTATATGGTTTGACACTGTGGCTTTTATCCCAACAACTGCTACTTTGCTACTTACCACTATTCACCACGTTCAATCTCATCATCACCATCAAACCCTCAGCCGCATCCCACGATCAATCACTACGAATCACCAATCCGACCACCGATCATAACATGACTCATAACCACACTAGTGTCAATTAACACCAGCTAACTATCATAATTGTAGAGTTAACACCAGTTCAATTAACCAGTGTCAATTAACCAGTGGTTAGTTAACCATATGATAGTGATACTTAACACCAGTGATCATCACTATGACCACCACCATCTCCATCTGCCGCCGCGCCTCCCTTGCCACAGGCGCTGCACGCCGCCGTGACGCCCTGGAGCAGGGCGTCGTGCCCCACGTCGTGCCCCACGTGGTTCGCGCGGCGCGGGGAGCGGCGCAGCAGGGCCAAGGCCTGCG
The DNA here is from genome assembly GCA_009767595.1 of Symbiodinium kawagutii. Taxonomy (NCBI): domain Eukaryota; class Dinophyceae; order Suessiales; family Symbiodiniaceae; genus Symbiodinium; species Symbiodinium kawagutii. The sequence goes on along the minus strand of VSDK01005640.1, from coordinate 279,274 downwards.
GCCAACGGCGCCTTCTCTCGCAGGCGCTGATGGCCTCGGAGCTGCGCCAGGTTGATTGGCGTAGCTTCCAACCAGCTCCCAATCAATAAAAATTTAAGGTGGTTTCTCAGAATAGGGGACCCCCAAAATGGTTGGTTTACAATTGTTAATGGCTAATAAAGGATGATTTTGGGGATACCCCTATTTTGAGAAACAACCATAAGGTGTGTAGGGATTAGTAAGGGAATACCAAGCATATTTGATTGGTATGCTTGGTTCGTTTCCAGCTGCTGGGATTAGCAATCCCAAGCATTGGAATGATTGGTCATGATTGGTTAGCTTCCAGCCGTTAGCTTCCAGCTGCTTGAGATTTGAGTTGGTTAGGTGAGAATGGTCAATTAGGATGGGTTGATTGGTATTGATTCGTGTCTGATTGGTATTGATTGATTCATTGCTTCAGATTCTCATGAGTGCCATCGGGTGAGCGAAACAGCCTGCTACGGGACCTTTCTCCTTGTGGGGACGTCATGTCCCTTCTTCAGTGTGATATCCCTTTTTCCTCTGCAATATGCGGAGTGAGAATCAATTTTATGTCAGGCGCCAGAGTGAGATTACCATGCATGAATGATAATTAATATCATTACATTAATCAATTTCAATGTTCATCATTTTCATGAGTTTAGAAGGGATGTTAGTAGGATTTGATTAGCATTAGTAGGATTTAATAGCTGAGATTATCAATAGGCTTAATATTACTATTAAAACATGAATGATATTTGACTAATCAACTTTAGTTATAGTATCTTCACATACTGTATCTTCAAAATGATTGCGGCTGGTCCCCATTGATCACTAAATGGCTATGGCTCACAATTCTCAACACCAATAACCATATGGTTGTTGGCAACCTTCAAGGGTTTTTGCTCCTTATTGCCCCACAAAAAAAATATGGTTGGTGTTTGATCATGAATGATGATCATGCTTAACAACAGAATTACACCAGCATAGACCCCAGATAGCGGGTGCATTGCGCACAAGGATTTCCAGGGTGTGTACCATAAACCTGCGTTTTCATTGCATGGTTTGTTTACAATAATATTTTCATAGATCTTAGGTTGTGTATTTTGACCCCGCCCTGCACAATATTTTTTCATAGATCGGGAAAACACAGGGGAGACAAAGGCGAGACAAAGGGAGACAAGCATGAGCAGCAGCAGAGCAGCGGCAAACAAAGCGCCGATCCAGAGCCACAAGGGAGACAAAGGGGAGACAAAGGGGAGACAAAGAAGGCGAGACAAAGGCGAGACAAAGGGAGACAAGCATGAGCAGCGGCAGAGCAGCGGCAAACAAAGCGCCGATCCAGAGCCACAAGGGAGACGAAGGAAAGTCAAAGGGGAGACAAAGGGGAGACAAAGGAAAGACAAAGGCGAGACAAAGGGGAGACAAAGGGGACAATCATGAGCAGCGGCAGAGCAGCGGCAAACAAAGCGCCGATCCAGAGCCACAAGGGAGACAAAGGGGAGACAAAGGGGAGACAAAGGAAAGACAAAGGGGAGACAAGGGGGAGACCAAGGGGAGACAAAGGGGAGACAAAGGGGAGACAAAGGGGAGACAAAGGCGAGACAAAGGGGAGACAAGCATGAGCAGCGGCAGAGCAGCGGCAAACAGAGCGCCGATCCAGAGCCACAAGTGAGACGAAGGGGAGACAAAGGGGAGACAAAGGGGAGACAAAGGGAGACAAAGAGAGACAAGCATGAGCAGCGGCAGAGCAGCGGCAAACAAAAGCGCCGATCCAAGGCCCTACCATAGAGAAGTAAGAACCCCTTATAGCCTGTCAGCTATCTGGGGAAATAAGATCCGAACTTGGGACACCAAAAAAACTATATATATCAGGCCCCAAAACTGGATGCTTGTGATCCCAAAGCTACACATCATGGGGCCTCGATTGCCCTTGGACAACATTTGATCACCCGCCCAGCACCCTTCGGGCCCCTTGGATGTCTAGGAGCCGAATTCCAAGTGATGACGTCGTCAGCCAAACCTCGCCATGGGGAAACTGCGAGGTTGGGGCACCAACACATCATCGCCATCACCACCTGCCTTAGAAATATAGTGGTCTCTCAATTCATAAGGGTACCCCCAGTTATCATCCACTACTAACCATTAATAGTAGCAAACCAACCATAGCTGTGGGGGTACCCCCAGCTCTTAAGAAATTACCAAAAGGCTGTGGGATAAACCCATGTTTCTTCGGGTAAAACTTGCGCCCGAAAGCGTCAAGGCACGTGCGAAGCATGAGGCCGACAAAAAACGAAGAGCCACATCCCACTGCCCTCCTTTGTCACATGCACTGACCATGGCTCCGAAGCAGATCTCATCGGGTTGGAACATGAGCTCGGACCTAACTGGCGACAATGGTGGCGGCCAGGACGTTGGGGTGGTGAAACATCGCTCAGATCGGGATCTTGTCGGCAGTCAAGTGGTACAGTAGTTTGATCATTGACAAGAATGGTTCATGAAGCGAACAAATGCTTGTTCATCATTGTCAATGAGCCAGTTAATGCTGGTTAATGAGCTAGTTTCAAATGGTTTCAATGCTTGTTCATGATGGTTGATGCTAGTTAATGCTGGTTAATGCTGGTTAATGCTGGTCAATGCTGGTTAATGCTGGTTAATGCTGGTTAATGCTGGTTGATGCTGCTTATTCATGATGGTTGATGATGGTTCTTTTTCGTCGATGGCATTCGGGATCAACTATCCAGGTGCCAGGTGGTCTTGGTAGTTGCTTGGTAGCCATTGATGACCGAGCAAGAGGGCTGTGGACCAGTTGCTGAGATAAAACGACGGTGATTTTTTGCAAGAATCCCCAGGAATCCCCAAGGGTTTCTAAAACGACTCCTATATTTTTGGGGTAGCATTTGGCTTATGTTGGGGTCATGATAGGTTGGTGCTGGTCGATCGGTTTGCCCTCCCATAAATGATCAGTATTTGGGGAGGATCTACGAACATCGAACATATCTAACACATCAACAAATATTAACTTTGCAACCCTGGGAGTAGGCAGTAGTTACCCAGCACCTGTTTCAAAGATTCCATCCATCTATTTCAGTGACTGCGTGTTTGTGCTACCAGCTGCTCCACCATGAAGGAAGCACCCTCCCACTTCATCGTTTGACCGAGTCCCCCAGTGAGCTCAGTTGGTAGCTGCCAGAAGCAAGTTGAAGCGACCATCACCGGTACCCACACCGCTCTGTCAAAGAATTTAGCTGCCGGGGAAGCCTCTGTTCTTCGCATGACAAAGGTGCTCATTAGTGAACCATAATATGATTGAAAATAGATATTTACAGCCGCCCAAACCAACAAAAAGTTACCATGATCAACCATCATCGACATCATTTGTGGTTGATGATGGTCTAGTGGCGGTTGATGATGGGCTAATGATGAGTTGATCACGGCCACCCTGCCCTCCTCGTTGGCACCCTGCCGTCACGAAGAGGCCCACCCGCCAAGGTACATCTGGCTGAAAATTTGCATCGGCTGGTGCCACTGAGCGGCCTTCTCACCTGCACCAACGGGTCAATATTAATCAACCAACTAATGGGGGATTTCCACCAACTAATGGTGGGGAACCAGGGGTACGGGATTTTGACCCACTGCCACCTGCTGAAATGGTGTTAATCCACTGCCACCTGCACCAATGGGGTTAATCATGGGGTTACTCCATGGCATTGATGGTTGAGAAGCTGGTTGAGAAGCTGGTCAACCACTGCATGAATGCTAAACTGATGGTTACAAAAGGTTGATCATGGTAAGACTCATTGACCATCATAGTGCCACCATTTCATTTCACCGTTAAATTAATAGATTAAGGACTCTTGAGACGGATATTACACTAGCGATCTCTATCACCATTCACCAGCTTCTTAATCAGCTTATTGACCAGCTTAATACCAGCTTATTAGCTGTCTACAACCACCATGATTAACCATTTGTAAACATCAATTGAACATCAGCTAACCATTAATTCACTAGTTAAACTTGATATAACCATTTGTTACAGTAACCCTGGGGATGCGTCAGCGACCAGTGAACCATTTGTTAACCATCAATGAACCGCTGATTAACCAGCAACCATTTTTATCAACCATTAACTAGCTAATTTACCATATCAACTCACCAACATTATCCATCAATTAAAGATCAAAGACCACCATCAACCAGCTTGTTAACCATCAGTACCCATCACCATTGACTAGCCACCACACACCACCATTCACCACCCTCAACCATCACTGATCATCACTAACCATCAACCTCTGTGGTTCCATTCGCGGTCATGAACCACCATTCACCAGCTGGTTGACCATCATCAACTTTTATCAACCACCATGAATCAGCTTATTGATCACCGTTCACCACCATTAACCATCATTAATTAACCATCATTAACCGCCATTCATCATCATTCACCAGCTTGTTAACCATCATTAACCACCATCAACCGCCATTCACCACCATTAACGATCATCACCCACCATTCATCCGGCGCACCACACGACCCCGCAGCCCTCACCGAGGAAGGTCGGTCGCTCCTGATGAGAGGCTGCTACTGCAAGAGATCAATGAAGCCAAGCGCCTGCCTGGGACGTTGCGGTGCAGGGGCGTCCCAGGGTTTAACCCACAAGGACGAGGGGTTCAACCAACAGGGGGCTTGGTTGGGTTTTATAAGGATTCAGTATGGAGGATAACAACCTAGGGGTTGAGTTGACTATCATGTTTCTTTAAGGTTTCATAAGGGTTGATTATGTTGGATGACAAGCTTCTTGAGATGATGGTTGAGAAATGGTCATGGTCAGAAGTAGCTAATAATGGTTGATGATGCTGCTCAATAAGGGTCAACAATGGGTTTATCAGGGTCGACTATGGGGGATAACAACCAACCAACTTGGATTGATTGAAGGCTATGGTTAATTGACGGTTAGATGATGGTTGATGAATGGTTAACTAATGCTTAGTAGCTGATACTAGTTGATCATCTTGGTTCATAAAGGACAATAGTGGTTGACAGTGGTTGAGAATGAAGGGTAAATATTGGTTGATTGGCGGTTGAATGATGGTTGACTGATAGTTGATTAGAATTCCTCAGCTTCATGAGGCCAGGATGTCCCAAATTCCTGCTTTATCTTGGTTTTACTACTCACCTGGATTGTTCTTGGGTCATCCGTAAAAGTTGTGGTAGAGTAGAGATGATCTTTTTCTTGGGTGCGGTTGATGCTTCACCATGCTTGGTGCTGAGTGACGGGTAAAGATGGCCTCATATGGCAGGTAAACATATGTGGCATTCTTGACAGCATAAAAGGCAAATATGCCACACAAAGGGCTGCCGCTGGCGTCGGCCTGTGCGCCTGATACTTTTCACTGCATTTTGCATGGTGATCTCAACAATTACTAACCATTCTAGTTGGTCATTCACCGTCATTAATTAAGCAATATAGTTGGTTGTTTATCACTGCCAATAGTGGCTAATAACCAAATATTATCAATGTTACTATCAACTACTATCATCCACGGTGAATCATGATGTCGGAGACCTGTTGAATTGACTCGTGGAATTAAATCCCTGCCCTTCCTGGTCCCAAGTTCTGAGTTGGCCTTTCAAGCGCGGATAGCAGTGTTAAATAGTGATGCTGATAATAGTTGGCTTACGACCTAGTATCAACGATGGTGAATAAGCAACTAGAATGCTTGCTAATCGGGAATTACCAAGTAGAACGGTTAATAATTGTTGAGACAATATTGCTAGTTCTTCCCCCATCCAACAAGCTAGTTGTATCTGCCATAACCGGCACCGCAGTGAGCCAACGTAGTCTGACACATAGATGTGTTTGGTATATCCCTGATAGTGATGAATATCATACCACTATTAGGAGAACGATATTATAACAGTGCTATCATACTGTCATTGTTGGCTATCATTGGTTCTTGACCATTTGTAACAATTGTCAACCATTTGCAATCATTATCAGCCAGTTGTAATCATTATCAACCATGTGCAATCATTATTCACAAAATAGTAATCAGTGTTGAGCATCAGTAAGCCGTTTTCCCAAAATGGCAATCATTAGTGATCAATCATTCACCACTAGTAGTCATTGTGAACAAATTAGAAACAATGTTTGGCCAAATAACCAACTAGAAACCGTTTGTCATCACTGGTCGTTAACCAATCGTAAACATTATCAACCACTGCCAACCACTACGAACCATTGTCAACCATTCATTCTTGCCAACTATTAGCAACTGCAAACCATTTTCATTGGTTATTAAAATTGGTTGACATCATATTGACGATCATATTATCCATCATATTCACTATCATATTAACTATCATATTGGTTATTAAGATAGTTAACACTATTATCCATCATATTCACTATCATATTAACTATCATATTGGTTATTAAGATAGTTAACACTATTATCCATCATATTCACTATCATATTAACTATCATATCGGTCATTAAGATAGTTAACACTATTATCCATCATTTTCACTATCAAATTAACTATCATATTGGTTATTAAGATAGTTAACACTATTATCCATCATATTCACTATCATATTAACTATCATATTGGTTATTAAGATATCCCCCTGTGAATTACGGGGGTGGGGTCATGACACACCAAATGGTAGAGGGGCATCCAAATTTGACTACAGAATGGCTGGTCATCAACAACAACCATTATGTTCAGACCTACACAATGGCAATTCAAAAACTCTAGCCAAACTGTAGTAAAATCTGTCTGTTTCACCGATTTTTTACCAAATTAAGGCTGGAGAAGGGGCATATGGCTATGCAAATGGCAGAGGAAATTCACACGGGGATATTAAGATAGTTAACACTATTATCCATCATATTCACTATCATTATGATTATCTTATTCATGATTTTCATTGGTTATTAAGATTTATCAACCACCATTCACTGCCGGCATCCAAGACGCTGGCTGCGATGCCCAAGACTTCGCAAGCTCGGTCCCAACAAGAAGCAGACCTCGGATCATCCAAGAGGGCTGAGAGTTCTGGGGTGATGGGTACCCTCTGGGAAGGATTTTTTGATGTTTGCAGTCGGGGTATTCCTTAGGATTTATAGTGCATAATCATGGTGAATTGAGATCTATATGGATTTATATATATATATATTGTGGTTAATGGTACTAATTGGTAGTTACCCTTCGGGAAACCAACTTGGAAGTCACCAATTTGAATGTGTAAACCAGCTGTTTCTCTGAAGGATTCTCCACGCAACCAGGTTAAGGCGATGGGTCAAAAGCGTCTAGGCGTGGTGAACATGCTGGAAATGACCGACAATCTAAGTATACAATATGGGTTGAAAATTATTGGCAACCAAACATGAGTTCATCGTTTAGTCATGTGATCATGATGGAAAATCAACAGGAACCACTGCGTTTCCAGGTAGGTGTTCCATCGACCAAGCCAATGATAGCAGGCTTCTAAAAGACCACCCTTCCCGCAGCAACTGAAATTGCTTATCAACCATCTATTTCTTGGCAGTGGGACCTCTAAGCAACCCCACAGAATCAGCGATCAATAGGTGGGCTTTGTAACAACCAGCCACCGGGAATGTGATGCTTTTCGTGAGAAACCCATGCGATTAAGGGAACGCTTTCAGTGCGGGTAGAAGCGGAATGGAATTCTGTCAGTGCATGATTGACAACCAATAAAGTCATGGGTGATACAGTCAGGAAAAAACAGCAATATGATGGTTAGTGATGGTTAGTGATGGTTAATGAGGGTAAATGTTGGTCAACAAAAACCAACAACAATAGTTGAAAGCGGTCAATCATCAATGGTTAAGAATCAATATTGATTTCAATATGAATGCGAAACAGTCAATAGTGGTCAACTAGAAAGGTTAACAGCACGAAAAGCCGGTGCGAAATGCTGGAAGAAACTACTGGTGGTCCAAGGAACCACCCAGCATGACGGCAAAGGTAGGACCTGCCTTTGACAACAAGGGACCCGCCGAACTCACCTGGTGAATCACCAGGATCAACCACGATCAGCCATAATCAACCATCATTCTTTACCTGGTAAACCAAAAATCAACCAACTAACCGACCATGAACCTATAACCAACCAGCCTGGATATACATCACTCTTTACCATGGTCATCAACCATCCCCCAAGCAGCCACACAAGTGAAGGCTTCCTTTGGGCCTTTTGATGGGACCTGAATATCTTGGGTTTGCCTTTCTTGATGAGTGCCTTGATTGATTAGTAGTTAAGTAGGGACTACACAGTGGTTAAGGATGGTTCAGGGCGGTCATAACGGAAAGTCATGGTCAATGATGGCTAGTCAGAGTTAAACATGCTTAGTTCGAAGTGATTCACACCCTCCACACAACCCCAGTTCAATCATCGGGATCTCGCTCCAGTGGCTCAAAACTGGAAATCACCGAGCCATACATCACCTGGGGCACTCTTGTGACGCAGCGCGCTACAATGCACACAACGGACAAGCGTGTTAAGGATGGCATGAGGAGGAGAGGTAATGTGCATATGTATAGATGATTAATGGTGAATAGTGGGTAAACATGATTGCAAATGATGGCTCAAGATGCTTCATGATGGTTCATATTGATGCTTAATGATGGTATAGATGTACACATCCGGATCCTGTACCCGTTTTTGTTGGCTCCCCTTGCTGATGAGCACCTGGAGATCGCTCACCGGGAGATCGCTGGGTCCCGATGTTCCACATCCAGGTGGTCGTGTTTATCAATTTCCACTGTTTCCAAACAAGATGAAGCCCACGAACCCGAATGCTCACACTCTTGGTCGGACTCTCTTTGTAAGACACTCGTGGTGAGACACGCTTGGTGGGACACTCCTGGTAAGACACTCTGAACAAGACACTTTTGCAAGACACTCTGAGTAAGACACTCTTGGTAAGACACTCTTGGTGAGACACTCTTGGTAAGACACTCTTTGTGAGACACTCTTTGTAAGACACTCTTGGTGAGATACTCTTGGTGGGACACTCTTGGGAAGACACTCTTGGGAAGACACTCTCAGTGAGACAGTCTTTGTAAGACACTCTTGGTGAGACACTCTTGGT
>VSDK01005640.1:235119-258031 GCA_009767595.1 Symbiodinium kawagutii | reverse complement strand
GATCATGGCTTCACAGCAAGGAGCTGCGCAAGCGGATCGTCCAGCCTCAGGGTGGGCATCGCTGCCAGCAGGTGCAGAGATCCTTTCCAGTTCCATCCTTGCACCGAAACAGGTCGTTGTTGCTTGGAAACCAACCCAGGTCATCTGGTTTGACATGGCTGGGTGGTTGAACCACACTCCATCCATTGGCTATTGACTTGAAAAAATGAGCTTCAAACCAAGATTCACTGGACTGATTTTTTCTGCAGGATGAATATCTGCATGCAATTTCTACCCCATGTCGTGTGATGCACAGTCCAAGCAAAAAGGAAAAGCCGACAACCAACATGGAGCCCACGGCGTGTATATCCTGCTTCCCCCACTGCAGATTGACTTTGCCCATTTTGGCCAGGGTGGCTTCCTATGATCCTGCTTTGCCAAATGAACACCTCCACCCGCAAAAGGCCAGGGACAGGTCGAGATAGGCCAGTCAAATCACGGGAAAACACTGTGCTTTGTCATCACCATGAACTTCAACAATAACAACAACAACAACAACAACAACAACAACAACAACAACAACAACAACAATTGCAATTAGCTGCATAAGTCCGCTGTGCTGGTATAACATGGCATACACAACAGGCATACTTATTGGCATCTAGATGTCAAACGAGGCATGCGTAGGTGCATATACATATATACTGCATAGACGAATAATAACATATGATGACACATTATCCATATGTAAATATCTATCAAAACCCGAATATACTATGTATAAAACATATATATATATATATGCACAATATTTATGTAAGCAATTTGTGTATTCATTTGGTGCACATGTTTTGCATTTCCATTTATTATACAGTTTATAGAATGTGTATACACATGTGTGTGTTCATTCATCTATCAACACTAGGTGCTTGGCTCAGCCGCCTTTCCAAGCAAAGCCCCAGAAAGATCCGGGTCCTTTGCTGAAGCTGCTGATGCAGCTGTTGGTGCTGATGTGATCCGTAGCTCCCTGGAGCTGGGTGACGACTCGCAATTTTTCACAACAGCAACAGGAAAACTTTAGGGTATGAAACAGTGAACAAGACAACGCCATGGCTGGTTGGTGGTTGAACCACCCCTATGAAAAATATGTTTGTCATCAACCAACCATTTAGTAATACAATTGGAAACATATGTTTAAAACCACCAACCAGTGGCTGTTTAACAGTTGACAACCATCGTTGAACCTGTCATGTTCCGAACATCTCTGAAGCCAGGGCCAGCTGCACCCAACATTCCACGCCTGATGGCAGGAATTTATGCAAGCGCGCCAGTCCTTAACGGTGCATGATCAGCACAGTGAAACGTTTTCGGTGTACAACATGTGAGCAGCACCTGGTCGTCTCATGAGGAGGTGGTCATGCAACTGCGCCCATAATGGGATGCCAATTCAACGCCTCGTCTCATCCCCAATCGTTAGCCACAGTCAATCATGAGGCAGTGCAAGGCAAGGGGGTTACCTGTGTCCACCAAATTGCAAACCTGACGATCGTTGGATGAATATGTTGAACATCTTCAAACAGATTGGCTTATGATCAACCACAGCTGGTTGGTGGTTGAACCACCCCTATGAAAAATATGTTTGTCAACCAACCATTTGTTAATAATCACATTTCGTGAACAAATGCAAACCAAGCCACCAACCAAAGAAATAAGAGGCTGTGTATTTGCCTGTTTTCTTCCCTGCAAGAATTCTTACAGCCATCACCATCCGTCGTCATCGATGATATCCAAAGAGCCACAGCAAGCTGTTAGTTCACAGGCTTCGGCTGGTTCAACGGCAACTGCGAATGTTTGAACTAAATAGAACTGAATAGTTGGCTCAACCTGGGGATCTCATCCCTATTGGGGATCTCAACATAGTTACCGTTAATGGTGATCAAATTTGCTAGTAGATCTCCTCTCCAATGGTTGGTCAAACGAACCCGGTCTGGTCTGCTTAGTGGCACTGCCACATCTTGGAGCCAGATCAGCCTACCACAAAACATGTGGACATCGCTACCTTGGCTTAGGGCAACCCACTGGTGGCTCCTTGGCTCCCTGCAAGGGCAATTCCCCAGCGAAGCTGATCGCTCCCAACCCTCAGCCATCTGTTTGCTCGGGCGAAACCAACTCAAGTGACTACGGCAAGGTCATGAACAGCCTAGCGGCAGCCACAAGGCTTCTTGATTGAACCCCTGAACCTTAGAATCTGACCGGGGTTCCAATTTCTATGCCCACACTTGAAGCGGCATGGTCTATCTGTGCAAGTCTTTCTGGTTGAATCCTTCTTTCAACATCACTTCTTGGCCCAACATTGTCCCCGTGATTCAACAGGCAATGAGGTGTCAGCATCCATTTTGAATCATGAATCACAATGAACCAACCGGTCCAAATCGCTCACTAGCAGCCATCACAACACTCATCGTCACTATTGCTCTATTGTCATCATCAGAAATCAACCCTCAGTAACCATTCTTAAACATCATCAACCACCAATCAACCACCAATTCACAACCATGAACCAGGATCAACCACCAAATGTCACCCCCAATTTCCCAGGCTTTCAATCAGGACTAGCCATAGATTCTCCATCATATCCCCCACCATCCAAGTGAATGCCCCCGCTGACCCGCCAAGGTTCAGGCAGCGAAGCCAGGGCAGCGTTGCGCGCAATGAGATCAGGTGGCAAAGTCCTGGCACTGTTGGGTGGTGTCATGGGGAGGTGCTGGGCATGTTTCACCACTTGGATTTGCAGCTGGGGTTGTAACCCTGGTTGTAAGCTATATCAAGTAGCTGATAACCCCTTGAAACCGTGGTTTGTGACGCCATGTTTCGCCATGTTTCGCCATGTTTGCACCTATGGGATTATACTTGGCTTGATGCTTTGTATATGGTGAGTAATGATGGTTTACCTGTACTTTTGAGTGGCTTCATCAACGGTTGCTTTGTGGAAACAAACAAGGAGCGCTAGTAATGATAGTTTACAAATCTTTCCATCTCATCTATATGGGTGTTTCTCAAAGCAGGGGACCTCCCAGTTATCATCCTTTTCTAACCATTGATACTAATAAACCAACCATTTATAGTGGTCCTTATTCCTTTCTTAACCACTAATCAACTATTCTTAACCCTTCTCATCTATTATCAACCATCATTAATGTCTCTTAACTCTTAACCTCTTTAAAAACCCATAAGCCCTAGAAAAAACGTATAAGACCCTAGAAAAGCCCTAGAAAAACCCCATGAAAACCACGAAAAAACCCTCGAAAACCCTTATAAAACCATCGATTTCCATGTCTCCCACCCTTACAAAACCTTATAAAACCCTAAAAAACCAACTAAAAACCATGGATCTCCGTACCTTCCCATCCCCATCCACTGGGCGCTCCTGTGACCCATGGCGCTGATGGCCTCATAGGCCTCCTGCCAGGCCTTCAGCTGCGCCGCGGCGCCGCAGAAGGCTCCGACGTGGAAGTCGTTGAGCCGCAAACGCGACAGGGGCAGCGCCTCGCTGCGGGGATCTGATGGCTGGGGTTAGGATCTGATGGTTTAACTAAGCTATGAGTTTAGTGATGAGTTTAGGGATGGGGAGTGGATGGTTGGTGATGGTTGAGGATGGTTAACGTTCACCATCATTAAACAGATCAACAACAAAGATCAACTGGTTAGCTGGTTGGTTGATGATGGTTAATGATGGGTTCAATGATGGTCCTTGATGGGTTCGGGTGGTTTAATGATGGATGCTGGTGATGGACATAGGAATGGTTTAGTGATGATTAATTAATCAGGGTTTTGGAGTCATTGTTCTGGTACATATCCGAAACATTAGCCAATATCAACTATTAATCAAGCGCGATTTCAGCATTACCAATCATTGTCAATCATCGACTATAACCAACCATTATAAGTCGTCTTTGTCTTTGGGAATCCTTTTCAACATCATTAAGCATCCAGCCATAAGCATATTGATCATCAACCATTTTTTCACCATCAATTTCAACCATCATTGGTTCCCATGCGGCATCCGGGAATCTTTAGGCTTAGGGTCGTCATGATGTGATGAGATGATATGGTGTATGGTCTCGACTACTTCTTCATGATGTACATATGCAGCTGCCGATGTGTATCATAGCCGCAAGGAGCATGCAACCGCAAAAGCAAAAGCAAAGGCAAAAACCACTGATAGCTCCACTTCAACCATCACCCGTGTGGTTGGTTGTTGTTACCACCTGCGACGCTGCTATGCACTGCACCTTGAGCAGCTTCCAGGCACTTTGGATGTCCCGACACTGCCGTAAGCGCCGAGTAGCTCGTCGCGCCTGCGGAGCAGCTTTGGTGTAATGATAAGAAAATGATTGAGAATGGTTATAAATGGTAATAATGGTTGATAGTGATCATATATCTGGTTGATAATTGAATGATTCACCCATGGTGGTTGATAATAATAGTAATGATGGTTAATAATGGTGATTCATTAGCGGTTAAGAAATAATAATTGAATGATTCACCAGTGGTGGTTGATCATGGATTAATAATCGTAAGTGGTAGTAAATGTTTAATGGTAATAGTGATACTGTAGTTGAATGATTCATTCATTGTGGTCTGGTTGGTGGTTGAACCACCCCTATGAAGAATATGTTTGTCAACCGACCAATTGTTAATAGCTACGAGGGAAAATAAAAGATGTTTGAAACCACCATCCAGTGGTTAATCATTAATGGTTAAGAGATGGTAGTGAATGGTTGATAATAGTTGATGATGGTGATCATTAGTAGTTAATGATGGTTAATTAATGATGGTTCATTGATGGTGGTTGATCATGGATTAATGATCATCAAGTACTGGTTGATCATTGTGGTTCAGTACTGGTTGGTTGGTGGTAATTAGTGATTAATGAATGATGGTTGATGATGGGTAATGATGGCCGATGGTGATGAAGAATGATTAAAAGCGGTTGATCAATGCAGGTGTAATATGTATAATTGTACTGCTTAGTTTTGGCCGATGGGTGAGGGCGATAGCCAAAAGCAAGACGGAGAACCGCAAAAACTACTGTACTATTGCCGCAATGGTGGTGTGGACTCGTCGGTGGATGACAGTGAATCCTGGTTTGTGCTTTGGCCACTTGTAGGACATGCTGAACATCATTCGCCATTTACAACCAAGGATAATCACCAATCACAGTCTTTAAATAAGCACACAGCATACTCTAAGGTTCACAACAGTTCTCGAAATGGATGATGCTAATCTGGCCGATTCTATACAGTGCAGAACCTTGGCTTCTGACCATCAAACACCAGTAACTAAATGGTGCGGAAAAATCCTGGCTTTGTTTTGTCTGCTTCATACAGCTGTTTCATTCGACGCCAAAATGTATTGCACGATATCATACCTGGAATGAAAATGAGCTACGTAACCACTATTCGCATATCATTTGACTTCCAAAGCCATTGCAAGCATACAATTCGGCTTAAATCTTGCCAGCACACAATTGGGCTAAAATCACCATTCTTGCCAAATATCTTGGCTTATATGACCATGATTGTGATTTGGCTCAACTTGGCTTACATAACTTCACCTTTGCTAGGGAATCTTATTCTTGTGACACCCATCAGCATCGACTTCGTTGGCCATGGAGGGGCGGCGTGTCAACAGCACCTCGTCGTGCGCCATGATGTGCCATGGCTGCCGACACGCTGGGAACGCGACTGCTACTGGGACGTGGCTGCAGATGGTAGCCTGAATGGCAACATCCAACAGCCATCCAGCTGCGTAGACATCATCCAACAGCCATCCATGCATACAGACATCTGCAAACATATACGCGCGATGGAAGAGGTTGACCAACAGTTCACCTGCTTTCTACTTAACTGCTGCTTTTAGAACGCGTTCAACGAACCATCAGCTTTGTAATCATGCGAAATTGCAACATGGATCTGTGTGAAAGTTGGGAATCCCCAAACTCAACTAGGCGATTTCAATCAATTGAAAGATAAAGTCCTTCCAAGCTTTTGGACGACCAGCTTCGCAACTGGAACGGGTCTGTAACTTTGACTGTTTCCGTGCTCTTGATTCATGTTCTTATCTATCATGCTATTGGTACTAGTATGTCCAAACATGGCCTCCCCCAAAAGCATATGTTTTCCCAACATGACCACACTTTGGCACCACAATTCTGAGTATACCCATTCCTGGTCCTGCATATGCAACTGAAACCATCCGCCTTTGAGTAGCTGTACTCACTACTACCGTTCAACAACCATCATCAACAACTGATACCATCAAATAGATTCTTACCACATATATCCATAGATATTGTTGAACACCAATTTTACCGGGTAAAAATCACATTAATCACGATATATTGTGGGCCGATGATGCGATTCATGCCCTTCATCGCCGTTTATATTAGCACTGACATCACATATGCATACTCAATTTCTAGTTGGTGCTAGCTGCCTCATCCAAAAAACAACATGTTTGTCACAAAAACATCATTCCCAGCTATGGTTGAAAATGAAAAAACATCTTGAAACCACCAACATCCACCAGCCAGCAATCTCTAAAATTCAACCACCAAACCCTCTGTTCACCAGCATTTTCCCTCAGCACACAGCACCAAGCGCTGAAAAAGACATCTCCGCATCTCGGCAGCTGCGCCGAGCAATGCACTAGGCGCGCCCATTGCTGAGTTCACCGGTTCTTTGCGGGGGGCCGGAGGGGCACCCCAACACAGAGGCTTCTAATGGTTAATCACCATTGGAAACCAATAGTTGATTAGTTCATTAGTTCATTCATTCAATTTCATTATCATTAGTTGCAACTTAATGTGTTTTCATCATGAACCACTATCTCTTGGTTGATTGTTGGTTGATGATGATGAATTGATTAGGCGGGAAATTATATCAATCATCCAAACATCTGAGGTAAAGTTCGGGTCTGCAATTTTAGGATCCACTTTCATTGTCTCCAAGGATACCTTTGAACAATACTACAAACAATGGCACCCGACTTTGAACAGCATTGCAAATAAATTGGCCCAATCGTCATCAGTTGATGGAAGTAATGAAAATCCACCGCTTATAGTGATTAGATAGCTAATAGGTTGTCTATAAATTGAAACAGTAATGATTAATGTTCAATCAATGAAATCAATCAATATGTTGGTCACTAAGAATCATTCCAACTATCAATCATGTTTGATTCAATGATGAGCCCGCTGCTACGCAAGCTGTTCGATCGTAATTTTAGACTACTTGGATCTGACCCATCTTTTCTTCTGTTCAAGGGCTGGATTTTTGCACGATTGCCCACGTCAGCTCAGCGGAAAAATCCAGTGGACCTAGCATATCCATGCATTGTCCCATCGAGTGTAGGGCTAAGTGCTCAATCAACATCAGCCGTTGTGGCCTGCAACAATGTCTCCCAAGGGTTGCCTCTGCACTTCCATTTCTGGGCCTTTTGACCACGTGTTCCTTGTTGAATAAGGAGGACATGTTGCGAGCCCAGCAATGTCCAGCGCATCAATCATCCAAATCCCCATCCTTCACCATCACACTAGTCATCATTACTCATCATTAATTAGTCATCATGAATCCCTACCATGGACCATCACATCCCCTGCAGGTCACCAGCGCAACTCTCAGCCCGACTCAGGTGACGTAGCAGCCAGGACTCCATCGCTTCCTTGGCCCGTCGGTAGCCATGGTGCGAGCAGGGCAAGTCATGGCTGAGAACTGATGGTGAAGTCATGGGTCATTCGTTGTTGTTTGATAGTTAGTTCATGATTGACTGATGATAGTTGGTCATGGTTTAGTTGGTTCATTGGTTGTTAATTGATGGCTAGCTCAACTAATGAACTAATGATAGTTATGGTTTAACTAACTCATTAGTGGTCAACTAATGAACTACTTGATGGTTCATCAGTTAATTGATGATAGTTAGTCATGACTACGTCATGTTTTTCTTGTTCTTTTTTCCCGTGATGCTTGATAATCATGGTTAATAGTTAATAGCATTTTTTTAATGTTTCACTATGGGGAGATGACAACCAACAAAATAGGTTTGATCCATGGCAATGGCGAATTAGCGGTCAACTGATGATTGTTGTCGTGAAATGAAACGGTAAGTTAATCACAAATAAACAAAAGTCATGGTCAATGAACAGTTCATTGAAGTTTAACTGATGATCTGATGGTCAATCACTGGTTTATAAATGGTGAACTGATGATTGAATGATTGGTGGTGAATTTATGGCTGATTGACAGTGAATTGGTGGCGGTTGCGGGCCAAATGGTTCATTACATGCCTGAAGAGTGGACCCCCCCCCAGTGGTTCACTTCAGTCAGCCTGTTCACTTGGCCCTGTCTACCAGGGTAACTGCCAGTTAGGGTAGATATAACTCTACTGGATGGTGGGTTTTTCCAGCCAACTTGTAAACCAGCTACCAGCCAGTATAGTAATAATCTACCCTAACTGGCAGTTACCCTAGTAGTTACCCTAACTGGTAGTTACCCTAGTAGTTGCCCTAAGTGGTAGGTGCCGCCCTAGTTGGTTATAAACCAAGTACCTAGGGACCTGGCGAATCGATGCTCCTTCACAGCTAGTTGATCCGAGCGTCCGCCACTGCCAGCGCTCGCCGCATCCGCGAAGCGCTGTGCTGTGCCAGCACTTGGAACACGTCGCAGAAGGCCAGCAAGGTCAAGTGCCCCTGCGGTGTTTGATGAGTTGCTTGGTGACCCAGTTCGTTATGCTCAAGCATGGTTAATCATGGTTAATCTATGATTAATAACCATCATTAATGATGGTCAATCTATGATTAATGATGCTTGATAATGATGGTTTATAATGGTTCTGAATGATTGTAGGGATGGGTGAATCATGGTAAACGATGGATGGTCCATGTTGATACTGCCGAATTATAGTGAATGAATGTGAATGATGGTTAACTGCCAGTTCATGATGGCATGTTCACGCATGAGTGCCAGGTGATGGCGGTAACTGGTTGATCATGGCCAGTGGTTCGTTGTATAGATGTTGCTAAGCGAAATAGACAACACGTGCCTTTCTTGTTTCTTAGCGGCCTTGGATGATAACCAATTGATAATCGACTAACAAACAAACATCAGGAACTTATCCGCTGTTGGTTAATTGCTATTGTTAATCATTGTTGCTTACAAATGGATGTGTTGCACTGGTTGATACCAATCAGAAAGTCATGTGGCTGCGAGTCAAAACCCTGTACCCCTGGTTCCCCTATCATTAGCCATTGTTTTCCCTATAGTTTGTTGGTTATTACCCACCATTGTTGGTTGGTTAATATTGAACCGTAGCCATGGACTCATGGGTTCGGAACGCCAGGGAAAGCCGACTGACCAGGCGCCCATGAGCTGTTTCTCAGCCCAGGTGCCAGGCACAGGGCGCGCCGAACTCTTGGGTTACCAACCGTGGATGTTGTGAACAAATGGTGGTTTCTCAAGTCATAGGGGTAGCCTATTATCATCCTTACCATGATTTAATGATGGATGAATCCTTACCATAAAATGGATGAATCATGGTAAATGATGGATGGTACCCCCAAATCATCCGATATAAACTATTTATAGTGAGCAACCATCCATTTTTTGGGTTCCCTATGACTTGAGAAACCGCCAAATCTGCCTCACTAGCCCACTAGCGTAGTTTGGTGGTGTGACAGTGATGAGCATCTCCTGTTGTTTTCAAGCCGCTCCGGCTTCCTATCTGCAGGTGTTGGTCGGTCCTCAACAACCCCTGAAGAATCTGGCCGGGCTGGAGAATGGCCTATTGCTATGTGGCCGGGTTTCGTTGGTTGGTACCATCCAAAACCGTTGGGGAGTTTCACAGCGAACCATCCTTTTTTGAGTGAACACCATGAAAACCCCGGGATTATCCATGATTTTGCGGGGTGCCCCCATGACCGGCATAGGAAAGACCAACCAATTGTTGGCTGGGGTTGCTTGCTGTAACCGTAAATTCTACAAGTAACCAACATGACTCAACCGTTATAATGAATGAACCAGCATGGTTGATTATAAATTCATTGATCAACCACGTACTCCAGAGTTGATCCAACCAGTCTTCAAGCGACCGTTCATTTCACCTTCGTGAGCCACGATTAAACCCCATCGAACCAGCATTCAACCATCATTGATACATTCTCAACCATCACTTGCCATTGCTAGATCACCATCTAGCCATCATGTAAGCACTATTCAACAACTATCTAAGCATGATTCAACTGATTCAACATCATGACAAACCCCTCCACCCATCTTTCCAGGCAATCTTCGACCACCAACCATCATTTCACCAGCACCATTTCACCACCATTTCAGCATCATTAGCCATCATTGACCATCATTAACCTTCATTTAACCATCACTCAACCACCATATCACCATCAATTCACCACAACCTCGCCTTCAGGGCCCTGGGCTCCCCCTACCCAACAGACCGGAGCCGGCCTCTTGCCGCATCTCTTCGAAGAGCTGCAAAGACAAATGCCACTGCTCCGGTGCCTAGTAAGGCAGCAGGATGTGGCAGGTCGCGGGCAGATGGTTCATGGTGGTGAATGATGGTTAATCAAATGGTTGCTGAATGATGGTTGATGGTGGTGAATGGGATACCCTTGAGGATTTTCACGGGTTTCCCCGAGGATTTACTCTGATTAATGATGGTTAATGGTGGTTAATGGTGGTTGGATGGTGAATCAGATGGCTATGAGTCAATGTTAACCAACACTAATGAGGGATACTGACCAACAAAACTATAGGGAAAACAATGGTTAATGGCCGTGAATGATGATTAATGGTGGTGAATGATGGTTGATGGTGGTGAATGATGGTTCATGGTGGTGAATGATGCTTAAATTAATCAGATGGTTGCTGAATGGTTAATCATGGTGGTTCATGATGGTTAGTGGTGCAAATGGCGAATGGTCCATGATTGATGGTGATCGATGGCTGATCCTAAGCTGGTTGAGGATTGTGACCAATTTCATGGAGATTTAATAACCGAGGAGCTGTTGAATGTTGGTTGATAAGGAGGGTTTAAACCGGACAATCATGGAGGTTATGATGGTAAGTGATTGAATGGTGAGTGCTTAGAAATAATGAATGGGTCATCATAATGATGAATTATCATGATGGGAAATGGTTGATAACAGGGGTTGATCAGAATGCGAAACTGATGGTTAAGGATAGTGACTAATAATGGTTAATTGATGGTTCATTTTGATGGTTCACAGTGATGGCTAATAGCTGGCTAAACTGGGCGGTGGTGAAAGTTATATACTCGTTTTGGATCCCTCTTTTGATGTTATGACCTTTGGAATGTTGTGTTTTTTCATTTAACAACAATTCAATCAACATCTTGAGAGGTAAATGATACCATTGAACGCCCTTGAGGACATGGAGACAGCATTTATGCCTGGCTGTCTCGTGGTGCACATCTGGAGCGAGGACGTGGATCAGCAAGGGTGGAGCGGTTGAAGGAGCATTACTAGCCATTGTTGACTATCATAAACCATCGATGCTGCAAGAGTGTCAGCTGACGTTCAAAGATGGTTGATCAATTGTGAATGGATGGCGAAGTGATGTTGAATGAATGGTGAACCGATGGTTGAGGCACGTTTCAATGACTTTCCAATAAAAACTGAATGTTAAAACTGAGAACTATCAGCTGCCGCCACCGTTATGATGGGCAGCAACCACGAATTGATAGCTAGTCACAGTCGACCAAAACCATTGGAGGAATCTGCAACAGTGAGAGACAAAATGCCACTTGGCTATTCCTAGTTCCGTCAACAATGAAAGGATAGGAATTATAAAATGTACTTTCGTCAGTTCTTGCCAGCAAATCACAACCGACAGGAATGTGACGGCACAAAAGAGCAAATACAGAGATGGGATTTGGGGCAGGTGGCAGATGGCTGTACTATATCGGTTTTGCTTGTCCGACAACAGGTCTTTTTGTCTACACTGTGATTCGAAGTCTACAACGAACTGTTACAAAGTTCGCTGTCTTTCTTACCACACACAGCTGTTGTTTCCCACGACACAAACATCAATAGTTCATCCAATGGGACATAAGACGTAAACCGTATGTGATTTATTCAAAACTTATAACTAGGGGCCCATACTTGCTTGTTTCATGTCCCCATACTATTCAACTTATAACAAATTTGTTGGTTCATGTTGGATACATGTTGATACGCTTACGAAATCAACACGTTGCCATTTAGGACCATTAAAGAGGTTTATGATCCAAACACATAGAAATGGATTAAGAAGAGGTTAAGAATATATTTGTATATGTATATATGTTTTAAGTATGTGTTCATTAAGAGGTTCATGATCCGACGTTTGAAACTCTGTGATTTGCTGGCACCGTCGCAGCCATGTCCTCCCCGCGTGGGCGGCTTGACCACCGCATGGTGGTACCCCCAGCCACCGTCCACCGATTCCGTGATTATTTCAACACCACAATGAGTTGCAACCACATGACGGAACCCCAAGCACAAAACAATTGGTATATCTCTACCATTGTTGGTTGCTACTGCTATACGGTATATCCTGTTATCAGCAAATGGATCATCCACCATCGTTGATCATCATCATTAACCGCCGTTACCCATCATTAGCCGCCGTTGACTGAAAGGGGATACACTTATGATGTATAAATGGTTGTTGCTAATATTGATCAACATGGTTGGTGATTAACCATTATAATATTACGAAGTATATCAATTTCAACCGAGCTGATTGCTGTATGTACGTTGTTGCTGTGGCCCTCGGAATGGTGGTTATTGTTGACCATCACCCGTCAACTGTCATGAACCTATTAGTACTTAACTATTGTCAAGCTTCATGGTTTACAGCTACTTATAGTGGTGGTGAGTTAAAACGAATAGCTAATGAAGACCCATTTATCACTGCTAAAAACCATTACTTTCAATAATTGCAATCGTCATTAATTAATGATCAATCATTAGTTCATGATCAAACATTATCATTATTATGATTTACAATCATCAATCCTTAACAATCATTAGTGAAATATCGACCATTGATTAACCATTCTTCACTAATCATTATTCAACCATTCAAATTCAACTTTTCTTAACCTCCAGTCAATTAAGGTCCCCTTAACCTGGGTCCTTTTCCGGGCCCTTCCAGGTTTCCATGGGTCCCTGGCCGGCCCCACGGCTCGGCCACGGTGCAGCCGCTCGGAGACACGTGGACATCATCAGCGCATTGGTCTCGATGTGCGCAGCGCGGGCGTCGCGAAGCAGTTGCAAGGCGCAGGGCCATGAGGAGGAACCGATGGCCTTGGTGAGCCACGAGATGGTAGATGGATGACTGGTTGGTGGTTGAAAATGATCATTAGTGGTGGTTGAACCACCCTTATGATTAACGGTTAATCATGGTTAATAACGGTGAATCTAATGATTATAATGGCCAATAATCATAACTGGTTGGTGGTTGAACCACCCATGGTTGACTAGTGTTTTTTTTGTGGTTGATAATGGCTATATCAGGTAGTGGTGGCTAATATTGATCATCACTGGAATCACTGGTTGGTGGATATATGTGCATATGTGGCTGTGGGTCAAGCAGTGAACCATCAATATTAAGCAATGGGGAAAACGTGCTGGTTAATGATGGGGAACCAGGGGTACAGGGTTTTGACCCACAGCCATATGTGCATGCATACATATAGGGAGAGAGAGAGAGAGAGAGACAAAATGCACTCAAAGACCAACCAAATTCTGCGCTATCGATGCATGAAGCCGAACAACGACCAGTGGCAATAGACGAACCAATGGTAGTCCATAAATCTGGGATAGCCCACCTAAGGCATCCATCCTCATGATATCAACCAAAAGGTTGCCACCTTTTGCCACCTTTCTAAGGGATACATAGTGATGTCCGCCTGTCGGTGAATACACCATAGCCAAGGAACCGATCACAACTGGTAGCCTATGGTCGTCTATGTTCACCGAATTGACCACTTGGAAAAACAGCTCAGTATTACCAGGTCAATAGCACCCCCTGCCAACGCGCCTCAAGGGAAATGCGAAGCCCACAAGCCACAATGCAGGTGAGAAAACAAGGGAAAAGCCTTGTAGACATTCATAGCTATCGGTGCAAATGCTTTGATGTAGGGTACCTACTGAGAACTACCTCCAAACGACTTTCGAAGATAAAGAACTTTATGGTATGGAACATTGGAAATCACACAGGGACATTGTCATCATGGACGGCGCTTAGTGGGGGACAACAAAGCGCATTCGTGCTTGGGCTTGTCAATTCCAGCAGCCAGGTTTTTGCGGGTGACATCGTCGTTGATAGCAAGTTTTCCACGTCTCAAAGTTGTGCGCTAGGGAAGTACTAACATATACAATATAATTAACAAACATATACGGAGAGAAAGAGAGAAAGAAAAACACAGAACAGAGAGAGAGAGAGAGAGCGAGAGAGAGAGAGAGAGCGGGGGAGAAAACAAAACACACCAGAAGCAAAAAGACTGAACCAAAACTAATAGCGTGATACGGTATAGGCACCACAAAGAAAACACCATCAATTAATGTTGGTTTCTAATGATCGTATCTACCTGTTGGTTTCATCCCTATTTTCATTACTTTAGGGGGGGTTACACTAATCAGAAACCAACATTAACCACCAAAAGTAATCTGCCATTTGGTTCGGCCACTGCTTGTAGCTCCTGGCTTCGCTCCCCCTTCAAAGGGATACCCCTGGTTCCTGGCCTCGCTCCCTCACCACCAGCCAGTAATGGTTGGTCGATGGTGGTGACCATGTCCACGGTGTCAGCCCAGGTTCGTTCATCGCCGAGCTGAAACTGATGAGATCCAGTCGCAAGAACTTTTCATGAGCCAAGTTCAACAGTTCGATGGCCTACAACTGGAGGTGCTGCAATGCCCAACTGGTGGTGACATGAGCCGCTATGTTTTCTTCGGGTCATTGACCATAGTTATAAGTTATAGGATCTTTGTTTGGGGTGAGTCCAGCTACCTTATAGGGTCACCATGTGAACTAACCGGTTACAGTTGTGGGATGATCATTCGACTCATTACCCACGTTACAGCGCCCGAAGAGGAAAACCAGGGCAAAACATGGGCATTCGATCCTTCCGAGAGGAACTCAAAATCATGTTTACTTCATTGTGAAGAGTCTGGGTGTGTAATGAAATGGGTGTTTCTTAAAATCGGGGTACCTCCAAATCATCCAATGGTAATCATGATTAGTAATGAACCAACCATTTTTTGAGGTTTCTCATTTAAGAAAGCACGTCACCAAATAATTAAACATGTTTGCACATAAAGGAACCACGCATAATTATACTAATGTGTTATTTCTGTATCATCGGCACTTGTGTTGAGCTAATTGATCCCAAAACGAAATCTATCCACTGCGCCAGTAGCACTGTTTACTCATTTACTTGTCGGGTTGCAGTGATGGAATCAACCAGTTTTAAGCTGCTTCCCAGGATGAAGCGTGATACAGGGCCATACCCTACCTCTGATTGATGGTTCCCCTCAACCAACTAACAAAGGCTCTTTGGTTCACATGGGTGTTTCTTAACATGTTTGGAACCCGAGAAAATGATAGATTTCTCACATTTCCATAGATGATTATATAATGAGTATCATTGGACAACATCGGTTTGTACCCAGATTTGTGCGCCTATTTTAAGAAACCACACATGTGACTTGGTTGAAAAAATCTGATCACTTGGATTCCCTCAGCAGTTGTTGCAAACGTGGACAACTGCCAATGCAACAGCCCTTCGAACTTTACTTCATTGAGTGTTTCTCAAATTGGGGGACCCATAAAATCACCTATCGATCTAAAACAAATTATTTGGGGATGATTTGGGGGTCTCCTATGTTGAGACACATCTTTTTTCTGGGCTTGTGACCTACGACTCGCATCGATTCGCCTGGTCCACCCTGCTTTCCCAAACCTCACGAATCAAGAACTGTATGTCATTGTTGCAGGAATTTCCAGGCACGAACGTACATATTCTCAGAACCCGCACGATTTGCTGGTGGTTTCTCCTGGCAATATTCAAATCATTCTTCAAAATCATCGTTTTTGTTGGTGATGCCACACCATCCTTCAAAATCACCGCCCTTTTTGGTGGAAATACCACACCATTCTTCAAAATCATCGTGATTCATGGTGATGTCACACCATTCTTCCACTTCCAACAAGGCGACGCTTGGCATTTCAACCATGGCCCCCGGCAGCTCCCGTGCTTCCACCGACCGCCTGGCGCCAGCTGGGACCCCGTTGCGCGTTGATGGCCGCGTTGAGGCCTTCCAACGTGAGCGGCCGCGAGCGCAGCAGCGACAACGCCACGACCCACAGGTTGCCGCGATCGCCTCGGCACCGTGGTGGTCGGTTGTCCACGTGCACGGTAGGCTATGGTGATGGAACAACTGAAATGATGAAAACCTGAGACTAAGCAAATCAAGCAGCACGCTAATACATGCTACCTACCATATATATATATACTCAGTTGTATATATTTGACTTGGTATGTATAACTATGTGTAGATGCATAAAAAAAACATGCAGTTTGAAAGCCAATGGAAAACCAGTATAGCCCACCAGGTAATCTTTCCTCGGGGGCTCATCATCATCTTTGGAACTCCCCAAAGGTCAAGGAAGGTGGTGAGCCTGGCAAAAGTTAAGGATCTAGAAACACAAGCTATTGGCTAATCATTGTTCATAATAGGGTATAATGATGATTCCTGGGGGATAATAACCAACGTTTATAGGATATACCAACTAGATGTGGTGGTTTCTCAAAACAGGGAACCCCCAAAAGATGCTTGGTCCATTGCTATAAGTGTCAATATTGAATGATAACTGCGGGGCCCCCTAATTGTGAGAAACGCCCGAATGTATGTATATGAAAATTTTGTACCGTGTAATTTTAAAAAATGTAACTATACAATTATATGTAGACAGGATGTATGCAGCAAAACAAATTTAACAGAAAGTAGCACTGAATATTGTTCACCTGGATTTGCGGCTCATCACCATGCAGAAGGAGAAAGTTGAGAAAGTCGCAATGATCGCGCACTAACCAAGCAACCCAGCAACCAACCAAACCAAACCAACCTAATCTAACCTAACCCAACCTATCCGAACCTAACCCAACCCAACCCAGCCCAACCAACCAAATCAACCACAGGACGCTGGGCCCAAGGATCATGCGCTGATGGCCATGTGGAGGTTCTCCTGCTTTGGGGTCAGAGACCACTGCGTCATCTCCTCCTTGGAAGCGAGCGGTCTCAGGAGCGACAACAAAGGAATCAGCAGTGGTTATAATTGTTGAGATTCAATTATGGTGAATATGGCGGTCTCAGGAATTACCATTATGGTGGAATCAACCATTGTATTGAATCATGATGGTTATAATGGTGAATTCATCATGGTTATAATGGTGAATCACTGGTGAATCGCTCCTGAGACCACCATCATGGTGAATCAATGGTGCACCATTGGTTATAAGGGTCCATAATGGTGAATCAATGGTGAATATGGTAGTTTCTGATGACATAATGGCATATGTTTTGATGACATGGTGGTTTCTCAAGTTGTGGCAATATGGTGGTTTATAAGGGTCCATAACGGTGAATCAATGGTGAATAATAGGGATAATGACCAGCAAATGGGGGTTTGTCGAGTCAGTTTGGGGACGCCAAAAGCTGTGGTTGGTTTACCATTGTAAATGGTTATGAAGGATGATTTGGGGCACCCCTGTTTTGAGAAACTGTCACATGCTGGTCGAACGAGCACAGTATGTTGGGTGTTTTAAGTTGAACTTATGCATAGACAAATACATTGATGTGTGCACAAGAGGTGGTACCCGGAACCATCCCTAAATGAACATCATGAATAAGGAGACCAACCAGTTCAATGGTGTCAATTGCGGCATCATTCATGGACAGTCCCATATGGTGGTTTCTCAAAATAGGGGACGCCAAAAATGGTCTGTTTATTGCCTAAATATGGTTAATATGAAGGATGGCAACTGGGGGGTCTCCTATGGCTTGAGGAACCCTCGCTTAGTAGTTGTTTGACCAATCCCCTATGAAATTTACCATTATTGATGGTTATAATCCCCGTAAAAGCACTTTGAGAAACCACCATATATATATATATATATACGTATAGGTTTACTCATTGTTACATTGTTGTTAATTAGTAATTATTGTCCCCTATGAAATTTACCTTTATTAACCATCAAAAACCTGAAAATTGAAGACTGAAGTGCTCTGAGTTTGTGAATTCTACTGGGGTGCTTTGTTACTGCGGCTGCCAAGCCCATTGCCTTAGTTTTGGGGAGGGCCAGGAAACCCCGGCAGTTGTTCACTCTTGATACTGGCCAATACCGGCTGGAAAAATGGTTGATTATACATGGCCAAAAATGGTTGATTACCCATTTCTATCCCAACAAATGATTAATTATGGCTGATCAAACCGTGATTCATGATGGTCAATCAATGGTTAATTTGATGGTTAGCAAGTTAGCAATGGCTGATTGCGGATAAAGAATGGCTCGTGGTTGATGGCCCTCAGGACCAAAGTGATGATAGATCCCAAAACCTGTACCTCAACGGCCTTCAGCACCAAAGTGATGATAGATCCCAAAACCTGTACCTCAACGGCTTGCGTTCAAACACAATCACCAGTTCCTTGTTGAAACATCAATTCGTTGTGGCTGTCAACATCTATCAACCCTAAACTTGGCATGATCAACACCATTTAGCAATGACGAACATGATATATTCAAAACCATGCGTATCAGAAATGATAGATTCTGAAGCACAAGCGCAGCAGGCTCACGCCATGGACAACCCAACTGATCATCCTCAACCAACCTGAACCTGCTCAGCCAAAACCAACCACCCATCAAGTTATAGAACTGTCTATATCCTGTCAAACTGTTGCTTACTAAGGCTTACTAATGAACCGTTGACCAACCCTTAGCCAACCATTCACCAACCATTCACCACCCAACCGCCCAAGCCCAACCACCAAGGGCTGCTCCATCTTCTCCAAGCATCCATCAACCCCAAGGCTTGCCGCCAGCGACCAGCGCTCAGCAGTGCACTTTGCGCTGCCGCCAGCGCCACGGCATCGACGGTGACAGCGACGGCTTCGCTGAGGAGGTGAAGGGCCAGGTCCCAGTGCTGTCCTGGAAGCTGCTTGAAGCAATACGTCATGGTGGTTTATAAGGGTTAATAGTGGTTAATCATAGGGGGATTATGAAAAGTAATGCTTGAAGCAATACTTAACCAATTCATATAGGTTGATAGGATTCAATATGGTTAAGTATTTTAGGACTATATTAAGATGATCCAATGTTAATAGGACAATTGATTTTACATGGTCCAATATGGTCCCAATGCTATATGGAGGCTTTAAAGGGGCTATAACCACTAATCATGGCTAATCTTATAGGGAATATTACCTAATTAATGATAGTGGTTAGACCCCATATGGTTTCATGAAAGAATATTCAGTATTGATTCAATATTGTTCGATTGTCGTATTAACAATATACTTAGTCTTCTGGTGGTCAATTGACAGGTGAATGATTTCTTGATATGGTTGATAAAGAACAAATATGTATAGGCACATAAAGAGAGAGAGATTGATCATTTAAAATCATTCATGATTCCAATATGGTTAGTGGTTAGAATGGTTGGTCAAAAACTGATTGGCGTGGACTATCGTTTTAGTGGTTAATCACCAGCCAATCTGTATGGCAAGAACCAACAACTATGGTAAACAACATGGGTATCGAGCTGCGGGGTTCACTAACCAATAACATCAATAACGTTGATGAATAGGAATAGTGTGATGGCTGGGTGGTCAATGACTTGATATATATATATATATATAAATATGTACAAAGATAGATATAGATATAGAAATAGATATGGATATAGATATAGAAATAGACATAGATATAGATATACAAAATGTACAGAAGTGTAATTTATATGGCTGGGTGGTCAATGACATTGCTGCTGATGACCCTTGCAAGAATGGGAAGATGTTTGATATTTCTGTTGATAAGAACAGAAGACGCAAGTGATTTCCAGTCATGGCTGGAGCACTCATGGCTGACTGGTAGCAAGTGGGGCGATGATGCCAGCATCGAAATGCATCGAATAGGGGTCAACAAATGGATATCTCTTGGGGTACACCAAACCATATTGGAAAGGTATAGAAGCAAAAGGAGAGAACATCAACGTAAGCCCTTTGCTGCAGGAATTGAACTGTGGAATTGAGTCGCCCAATCCGCCCCTATCGCTGGAAAGACTAGTTCAATCCAAAGCCACAGCAGTTTCGATATGGGGTTGTACATGGCTGTACCGCCCTTGGTAGTGCAAATGGCTATGATGGGCATCACGCTATCAAGTACTGGTAGTGCTACTTGTGTCACCAGTGTCAGCCACGTCGTCGGCCGCTAGCAACCCGTATCAGCCGTTATTGGACCATAACTACCTACGCTTATCCATTGTGAGTGCTTATTAACCACTACTAACCTGGGTTTAACAAACATTAGATGTGGAAACCACCATGTTCACTTGGAAGCCCAAGGGTGGTGATTTCCAAGTCAATCTGTCAGCTTCACTTATATTCATCACCTTATTATCATTGACCCACCCTGAACCATCATCATACCCCGCCATCATTATCAACCCTTGTTAGCTACCACCCGCCAATTGCCCCCACGAACCACCAACCATTAGACATTATTATCAACCATGATTCACCGTCAATTGATCATCTGATTAACCATCATTACCAATCATGATTAACCATCAATATCAATCATGATTAGCTACTATATACCACCATTACCCACCATAAACCAGCATCATTAACCGTCACCAATCCCCATAATCAACCATGATCAACCCTAATTGACCATTATTAGCTATACTGCATAACACCCAGATAGAATATTCAAAAAAGACTAAACAAGAGATAGAATATAGGAAATCCTATACGTGAAAAGAACCAACAGATAGAATATCCATAGTTAATCTTGAAGTGTGAGCCAAACCCACAACCAAACATATATCAACTATGTAAATATATATATGTATTAAAAACTACATCTCTTTGTGTCTCTCTCTCTCCCTTGATGTATATCTATGCCTGTGCATGTATATATAAATATGCTAGTTGCTTTCTATCTTTCTATGTTTATATTCCCATGAATGTCGATGTATACATGCACATGGGAATATGTATATATATATATATTTATATACAAAATAATGTTTAGGGAAATATATTGCAGAACAGTATGCGTTTTGATTATACAGTGTATAGATATTTATGTATTGAAGGTGGCTGCACCTACTGTATACATCTATGGCCATGTGGCAACCAGCAGGGCCGGCACACCACACTCAACCCACTACTTAGCCTGCCGAATATTCTATCTGTTGATTTTACGCATGTTTGAATAAATGAATCAATATATAAAAAGAAACCAGATAAATGTATATCGCCAATACTGTGTTTGGTAAATTGTAAGTATGCATTCAGCCAAATGTAGCCCATACCCAGCAGTGGCACACCGAACTCACTTCCTCAGCTTTGTTTGTTTTTCCGTGCTGTCAAAGCCAAGGTATGTATTTACATACGGATACTCTTGAGGTATCAAACCAAGTTCTCGTAGTGGATCAACGGTGCTTCCATGCTCTGGCGATGCAATGCTTGCAGACCTCATAGGAACTGAACTTCAATGATTTCTCGATGCCCAAGCAATGCTGCCCGTGAGGACCACCCCAACATGTCATTTGGCTTATGCTTTGGTATATTGAGAATGCTGGAAAGTCCCCAGGGTGAGGATTCCAAATGATCACGGCATTTCCATGTTGCAGTAAGTATATGTACAAGAATGATAGAATGGAATTTGATGTATGTGCATCTCTTTCGTGCTTTGACCCGAGAGCAATTTGCGAGTAGATCCAATCGATCGATTCTCATGCGTGTGCCCTTAGGGTTCAACAGATAGAATATCACAGATAAACCAACCTACTATATCTTAAGATCTCTTAAGTCCTAAATTGATTTTGATGATCCAAGGAAACCCAAAAACTATGTTATTTCTTCAGTACCAACAACTATGTTAGCTTGATATAGCTTGGGGAACGTAACAGTTAGAATATTAGAGATAGACCATCAAGATGAATACATTTTAAGTCCCAGATTGCTGTTGTAGCGCCGGTAATCTGTATCTTTCTTTATCACGCACATCAACCTATATTATTTTGTCAGGCTTTTCAAGATCCCTGCTTATCATGTCGGACCCCAAGCTCGTGATATAGCTTGGGAACGTATCCGATAGAATACAACAGATAAGCCATCAAGATACATCTTGTGTCCCAGATTGCCTAAGATCCACATGCATCATGAAGAACCTCTAGAAATAGCTTGGAAATGCAACAAATCGGTTCACATGCATATCTAATGAACAGTCTACAATTTCTAGATTTAGTTTGGAGAAAACAACAAACTGCTAAAGTTCAAATCCACACACATCTATAATGTCCTGATTCCTGATATAGCTGAAGGAAATTAACAGATAGAATATTCATCACCTGTTAGCATGATGCTGATATTCTATCTCTTGGCTTTTTCACGTTAGGGACTGTTTTAAAAAGAAATATTTCTAACCGATTTTCCAAATAATATTCTATCTGGGTGTTACCCAGTATACTAACCGTTGACCCACCAACCAACCAATCAGTTGCATCCCACCATCATTGACCAACCATTTACCAACCATCTCCCAGCCAGTAACCATC
>VSDK01005640.1:198795-212818 GCA_009767595.1 Symbiodinium kawagutii | reverse complement strand
TGCTTTAACTCTCAATGCTTTAGCTCTCAATGCTTTAACTCTCAATGCTTTAACTTCCATTGCTTTAACTTCCATTGCTTTCACTCTCAATGCTTTAACTCTCAATGCTTTAACTTTCATTGCTTTAACTCTCAATGCTTTAACTCTCAGTGCTTTTTTTACCGTATTTTGAGTGGTTGTAAGTTCGTAACATGGAATTTTCTCTGAAATCGGCGCCGATAAGCCGATAAGCCGATATAAGCCGATCAGCCGGGGTGGCCGGTGCCAATAAGCCGATAAGCCGATAAGCCGGGAGTCCAAGGCCTCGCCTGATATCGGTTTATCGGCTTATCGGCTTATCGGGTGAAGCGCGAAATGGGAACCGGCGTTGCCAGTTGAATGTATACTTGTATATGTGTATGTAACGTATAACTAGATCTTAATCTATTTTATCTTCTATCTATTTCAGGATGCCTATATAAATCGATTGATTGAACAATTGATGGTTTGACAGATTCATTGAATATCAATCCATCAATCTATCCATCTCTCTGTCTATCTATTTGACCTTCTGTATCTCTGTCTGTATATATCTCTGTCTGTCTGTCTGTCGGTCGGTCTGTCTACCCGTCTATTGAAGTGTTTCTGTCATTGAAGTAGATCATTTGAGGATCCTTTAGGCATACTTAGTGTTGATGGTGGCACGTGGACATGGTCCCGTATTGGGATTGCTTTTCAAATCGGCTTGCAGCAAGCTCCATGCAAAACCGTGTTTGCTCCCAGCTGGAAGGTGACATTCATAAACTGGCGTACAAGTAATCAAGAGTTATGGTCTCTAGTGGAAACTCGCAGTTTCAGGGGTACCACCATTTTTATCGATATGGCCCCATGCTTATCCCTTATGACATGTCCAGAACTGAGGCCATAGCATTGTCAGCTACTCATGTGGCGGTTCATTGACATTCTTATATCAAGATTGCAACATCCCATTCACTGCATCATCATCTACCCAATATCAGGATACGTGGGATGTTTGAAGAGTTCATTTAGGCAAGTCCAACAAATGTGACACATATGATAGTACTGGATAGTACCGGGAACATGCCATTTTTTGACAGGTAACCAGTCAGTACAACTACTGACATTTGCAGCTGCAGATCACAGCCTTGTTCGCGTGGCGCACATCAAATATGTGAACACAACGGCTTTCGCTGACACCTTTGATCCATGAACTACCACAGAAACCTTTCTGCGTAATGATCAGCCTCTACGTTATTCGTTATCCAGTTGCAACATGTTGCGACTGGGACCGGAAGCTACGTAACTGGTTCTCAGTTGATTCATAAATCATGCGACTGTAGCTATCAAAACCATAAACTACCATCTTTCAAGTTAACAATTTGCCCAAGCTTAAACTTCATATAAATTTGTTATCTTGGCTATAGCCATCCACAAAGACAAACTCATACACATCTCACAACTTACCCACTTAGCTGGCACCACTTCATCGGATGTCACTGGCGAACCCATCGGCACCACTTGGGTTCCAAGGCACCACAAGCACTTATGGCAGCGTTGTAGCCTGAGGAGGACGGGTTTTTCGGGGCTACAATGTATATTTCTGGTTGGTGCTTGAACCACCCCGTCATGAAAAATATGAGTGAACCAACCATTTGTTGATAATTACTAGGGAAAATGACAATGCTTGAAACAACCAGCCAGACTTGAATGTAATCATCTACATTTGTATGCTTGTATGTATGTATCCAAGTACGTCTGTAGGTACGGATGTGGCGTTTCATGCAGGAAGTCAACACACACACACACAAGCGAACAGAATCACCTGCATGTCGCTGTTGCCAATCCCAGCATAGACAACCAAGCAAACTTCTGGACATGGGCAACCCCAAGTGGGGCCCCACCAACCCCGGCCAAACGGTGGTTGGAACTTGTAAGTTGGTGGCGGCAAGGATTCCAGGCTTGCACAAGCCCACAATTTTGGGGGGCTGATGCATGAACCATTCCAAATATATTCCAAATGGTTCTACCATGTACTATTGTTTGGAAAATGCAGGTCGTAGTTTCGTCTGGTAAAAACAAAGTTGCCAAATGAATCATAGCCAGACCCGGGGAAACATGCCAAATTCTCCTTGATTGCTAATAACTAGCAAATATTCCATGTAAATCATTCTCACCAAAGACTGCAAACCCGCATGCCATACTGATAAACCAAAGATGGCAAGTGCTGAGGCAGGGACCCCACAATCAATCGATTCTTGGTAGCAACCAGCAGCCATCATCAACTATTATGAACCACCAAGGTTCCAAAAGGTGAGCCCCCCCTGGTTTGCTAAGTTGCTTTGTCACTAGGGAAACTACCAGGCAAATGGTAGACATAAGTATACTGAAATGGCGAATCTTAACCACTTATAAACCAAAGTCAACTATAGTTAGCCATAGGTAACCATAGTCAACTTATTGACTTGCAGAACCTTGTAGCTAAGTAGGCTAATGTGCTTCCGACGCGCCACCAAGGGGCTGGTTGTCACAGGTCGCAGGCTCTGCTGCCCCATTTGACGGAGCAGAGCTAAGGCTGCGGACCACTCGGAGCACTTCTCGCAAGAACTGATCACCTCATCTTCGTTGTGAATGGCTGGAAATGACGGTTAAATACCGTGTAAATCATGGTTAGAACTGATCACCTGATGTTTTTTGTGAATGGCTGGTGATGGTGGTGAATAGAAGGCTCAATGATAGTTGATCAATGGTAGTTGATGATGGGTAGTGATCACCTGATGTTTTTTGTGAATGGTTGGACATGATGTTTAAATGATTAAGTGATGGTCATGTTTTAATGCTGGCTGAGAAATGGATGGTTGATGATGCTTAAAACGGTGAGATGATGGTTAAGTGGATCTTGGTTAATAATGGTAAATAGTGGTCAATGGCTGTCTGATTAATGGATGTTCAATGGCTAATCAATCGTTTGCTAATGGTTAATGGTCAATTGATTGTTGAATTGGCAATCCATGTTTTCCTAGAGTCATGACCACAGGTTGTGATTCCGTTTCAAAACATGAATTAATGCCGACTAACGGTGAATGGATGGTTAATGGATGGTCAATGAGTCAATAGATGGTTAATAGATTCTTAACAGATGGTAAGTAGATGGTTACTAGATCGATAATTAATAGCTAATGAATAAGCGCTGATGGTTGATGGCTAATAGATGGTTGGCGGTGACAATGCTAACCGCTGCTTCGACTCGTTGGCTTTCTTCAATACCAACATAGGAGCCACGGTCACCATCATCCACCCATCATTATTCACCCAGTATACTTTATACATTTATTAACCAACCAACAAACAAACTAACCAACTAACCAACCAAGTGTTGAATGGGTAGTATTCATGAACGGTTATTTACCACACTATCACCCAACCATGATGCCACATGAACCAACCGATCAAATTATACCACATTTATCCATATCACCAATAATGATTCACAAACCATCATCAACCATATACCAAACAGGCCAACCATAGGATCTGCTTCTTCTCCACTAGCCAGTCATTCACCAGTCGCCCTGCAGTCGCCCCGCCATTCTTAGTCAAAGTCACAGAGTTGCAACAGATCACGTCCAAGCGCAACAACTTCCTCCGCATCGTCTCCACGACCTGGCGCGCGACAGCGCCGTGGTGGGAGGAGCACCACCGTTGGGCACAACGAGGGGCTTCGACTCAAGCACAACCAGCTACCATAGTGGCTTGATAAAGCCACAAATATCAACGATATTTAATGACTATTGATAACCGTCAATCAACTACGCAATGTGTTGATCAAGTCTACTATGGTTGATAAAGTCCACAAACTATTTCATGGCGTAAATTGCCCGTTGATAGCATAGTTATCAACACAATAGCACATAGTTGATAATTTAGTGGCACTGAAAGTCAATCAACTACGCAATGTGTTGATAAAGTATACTATTTTTGCTTTGCACATATATGAAGTACTATTGTCAATTCATAGTATTCCTATAGGTACCATCATTTCTGATCAAGCTCCAATATCCCCAGTAATGGCTTATGTCTTCATTGTAGGTGAATTGCAGTGGTAGTACAAACGCATCCCAACAAGACATGCTACCATCCATCTTCCAGCCCTGGTCTGTGGCAGTGCCATGCACCAACCTACCTCCACAGCTCGTCGCCATTCGGTCGCCAGTGCACTGATGGCTGCGCTGAAGCTGATCACGTCCGCCTAACGAAACAAGCGATGCATCCACCAGGGCCGAGGATGTGCAGTGCCTTCTGTTGGATGTGCATTGAAACATCTGCTGGGGACTCCTGATCTGGGGAATGATCCATAGTAAACCATATGAGCATGGAAAATGCTGGGGAATTGAATGATTAAGGGCCAGTAGTTACTGGTTAATAGCAAGATGCTAGAAAATGCCGCTGGAAAATGAGCCACACAATTAACAATGATGAAAAAATAGTAACAAAAAAGATGACGGTTGTGATGCGAAGTCACAATCCTTGGCCTGTGTTCTGCTGAGAAAACTGTGTTCGAATTGAAGCCAGCTGAAATTGAAGTAGTAAACGACTTAATTTCTGTTCTTATTTTCATGGGTCAACAGCATGAGGCCTCGCATTGGTTGCCCATGACTCAAAATGGCAACATATGCGTGTCTTTCTCTGACTGGTTCCTCAATAGCTCAAGCTCTCACTTTCTCCATGTATCAAACCTCTGTGTGAATAGAGGTGCTGATCAGTCACTACAATCAAATATGATCAAACATTATCGCATGATCGATCATCCTCAGCCATGTAGCACCATGTTCAAACATAGCTAACAATCACTAAGCGGTAACCATCCATCATGTTTTGCAGCATTATCACGCAGTCTTGACTGTCAAAGAGTGGTAATCCGTGATCAGCCATTCTCACACACAAACAGTCAGCCACCATCATCAACCAACAACAATCATCACCCGTAGTTGCTAAATCCTGGGCACCATTGATTTTTCAAAGCTGGACCTCCCCTGCCTGCAAGTGCTTCTCTTCCATGACCTCCGGCCGACGGCAGCGTTTGCCGCACGGGTGTGAGCCATGTGCACCGGTGCTTGCAACAGGTTTCGCGAGGGGGTTCGCCACGAACCCTCCAAAAAATGGGTCCAGGTCATCCATTTTGGATGAGTTGATGGCCGCTCCCTACTGGTGAATCAGGACCGTGACGGATCATCGTTCATTGCCTATCACTCACCGCCGTTGAAAGTGCAATCCTCGACGGGGAGATCCATAGCAACTGACCCACCAGAATTATCCGTATGACATTTCTGAGGGTGGGAATCTCACATGCATAAAAGCCATCTACATCGAAAGAGCCTACCTGTCATCATAACCAATGGTTTTACCAATGGTTACACACAAAATGGTTTCCCAATTCGACTGGATGGATGCAATTGTTGGGTTTAGGCAAGGACCAATGGTTATCATTCCAATTCCACCATCCACAATCGGTCATGAGCCATGACCCTGGGAGGTTGATCAGGTCCTAGTGATCAGCATGGCAATCATCGAATGCTGTAGCAAAAAATCATGACAATAAGATGCACTGATCACAGTCATGACACAAATGATGACAATCATCATCAATCATCATCAATCATCATCAATCATCATCAATCATCATCAATCATCATTCGTCATCATTAGTCATCATTAGTCATCATCAATCATCATTAGTCATCATTAGTCATCATTAGTCATCATCAATCATCATCAATCATCATCAATCATCATCAAAATTCAAAATCACCCAGGATCACCTAAACAATGCTTACAATAATAGTGATGAGAATCATCATCAATCATCATCAATCATGACAAGAATGATAACAATAATGATAATCACCAATAATCCTCAATAATCCTCAATAATCACCTAATCATCAAAAAATCCTCAAAAATCCTCACTAATCCTCAATAATGATCAATAATCACCCAGAATCACCCAGAATCACCCAGAATCACCCAGAATCACCCAGAATCACCCAGAATCACCCAGAATCACCCAGAATCACTTGTGATCCCCTTACTGGTCACCATCACCGCACTGACCACCACCACCGGTCCTGGCCATCCCTGGCGTCTCCGCCTCCACAAGAGCCATGGCATTGTCCCAGGCGGCGGCGCGGGCGCAGCAGGTGATGGCACTGTTGCAGGTGATGACGTTGGGCTGCACCTGGTGGGGCCCTGGCAAGGTGCCCGGGGACAGGGGTGGTCTCAACGAATTCTGAGTGATGGACTGATTACTGACGATTAGTTGACTAATTCTTAGTGGTTAACTAACCAAGTACTTACTAATTGTTAATAGTTAGTTACTTAATTGTTAGTGGCTGACTACTTAATCAACAATGACCATTTCGTAACTACCTGCAAGGCAGTGACTCAGCGCTGAAGACGCACTTGGCGGCTTGAGCACCTGATCGGCTTCCATGGCTCGTAGCATCTGGAGGGCTTCTCGCCAGCAACTTCCTGCGTTGCGCCATGGGGCAGCCGTTGCAGGAGCACCCGCTGTAACGGTAGGGAGCTAGCCATGGTCATGGCCATTAGTTATGCTTAGTTGTTGCTGTATAGATTTGTGATTGTCATTGACTATCATCATGGTAACAGCCATGTTGTATAGCATTACGATTGTTGTCAGCCAGGGTTATCTGCTTGATACTGGTCATGGTTGTTCAACCAAGGTAAACAGGATTTCTCAGCATGTGGACTGTCGAGCAGCATGGCAATGGTTTGCATATTCATTGTTGTGATCGGGCTGATCAAATGCTCAATGGGAGATCCATGTTGAGAAACTTGTTTATCCACAAATGGCTGGCGATCCACCATCAAATATTGATGGCATATCTTCCTCTATTCTTTTTGTATTGGGTATTTTTGGAATATATTGTTGACACGCCCCATTGCTGGACTGAAAGCACCAAAAACTGTCGCACAAGTAGACGGACACTCTGGTGGCGAGCTGATGCAAACGACATGAGATGTGGCAGTTGAAGAGTGAACAACTAGGTGTTGGCTTTATCCCCCAAATACAGGCAGACTCCATATTTGGCTACAAATCCCAACAGTGAGCAAGCATCAAACAATGAACAAACCATTGACCCTTAGATACCGTGCGTAAACATCATAAACTTCTATGAAATTCCCGTGTGCAGTCACAACTTTCCAACAACCATCCACCACCGCTTACGAAGCAACCAACCAGCTTACCAGCTGATCATGGTACTACCAACCATTAACGAATCATTGAGTCATGGTTGTATACAAAAATTAACCAACCATTAACCAACCATTAACCATCAATCAACGAACTATTAACAAAAATGAGTCAACTACAAACCACTAGTCATGGTCACCCCAACCCCTCCGGCCCCAATGGAAGAACTCCGGTCGTCCTCGCTTCAAAGCGCTCAGCACTGCCCCGTAAGTCACCGCGCTCCGCAGCTGAAGAGTGGTTTGGCCTCAGCGTTGAACAGGGTGATCGCTGGTTGGTGGTGAGTGGTGGCTACTAATGGCCATGGGTCAATATTAACCAACCAGTAATGGGGGTTAATAACCAACAATTTCATAGGGAAAACAATGGTTACTGATAGGGGAATCAGGGGTACGGGGTTTTGACCCACTGCCCAATGATACATTGGTGATTATTGGTGGTGAATAATGATCAGTAGTGATTATTGGTGGTGAATAATGATCATTAGTTGTTATTAGACTATGACACTAGTTTTTGGTGATAATGTCAGTGGTACAACAACTAATGGCTAAGTAGAGGGGATAATGACCAACAATACTAGGGAAAATAATGGCTGGTTTGGCTTAGTGGTAATAAGCCATGGTGACTTGGTGGTTAGTGCTTAATGATGATCATTTACTGCTTGGTGGCTAGCTCTGCCATCCCAAAGATATGAGTCAATCAGCTTTGTAATACTGGCAAAAGTAAAAATGTTTAAAAACCACCAACCAGATTTTGATGGTGAATGTTACAACTAATGGCCTTAGCCGTTCATGATGACTAATAATTCTTCATAGCTGCGGTGAATGATCTCACTGACGTTTAATGATGGCTGATACTTGCATGAACGCCAAATCACGTATGTGCTGATGGTTAAACGAGGGTTGATAGAGCTTGTGATTTGCCATAGTATCACCAAAACTATCATTGATCACTAAAACTAATCATTTTGATCCATCAATTTGCCATCACCAAAAGGTTGATAATGGTTGATAGTTTTGGTGATGGCAAATGGATGGATCCATTTCTGAGATCCAAGTTCTGAGCCCATGAGCTCCCCTACCTTGGCTATGCCCTGAGTATTGTTGGAGTGGAGATGGTCCCGGAGATGGTGGTTTCTCAAAATGTCTATGGGTCAACATTATTCAACCAGTATTGGTGGATGATAACCAAGAATAACAGGGAAAACAATGGTTGATTTATTACTAATTAGTTGCCTGGTTGATGGTTGCCATTTCCGGTTAACCAATTAGCAACATCCAATTCAACCAATTGGCTAGTTATGGCAACTAATTAGTTGATGGCAACCAATTCCTCAAAATTGGTTGATACTAATTGGTTGCCATCAAGCACTAATCATTACCTAGTTCAATATTTTGTGGTTTCTCAAAATTGGGAACCCTAAAGCTATGGTTGATTTATTTTAGATGACTAATATCAGGATTATATGGTTGTTTTATTACTAATACTTTGTTGTATGAACACCTCCGCACCCAGCAGCAGAACTGTGGGATGCATATTCCTCTGGCATCGGATTCTACCATTCGGAAAAAGCGTACCATGAAAGAAAAACTGGCGGTGTGGCCCCTAGTTATTGAGTTTCCAAGCCATGGTATATACAGTACAACAAACAACTAGAGTTCAATACTTGGCAGTGGGTCAGTTCACCCTTAGTCCCCCTGGCTCCCATCATTAACCAGCTCGTTCTCCCTATGAAATTGTTGCTTAATATTGATGGTTAACTGCTTGACCCATAGCCATATACCCTTATGGTATTGTTGTTGGTGATTATCCCCCATTAGTTGGTTGATTAACTGCTTGACCCAGCTCGCCAATTCAATAGCTGATTACCCAATAACCACAACGACGTTTCCAGATCTCACCGTGGCAAGCCGCCGAAAATCACCAAGGCCAACTGCCATTGACTCGCCTTCCTGGGCGCCATGGGAGTGGGATCACGCAACGCCTACGGTGGCAGCGGAGTATTGGTTAGGGCGCTCCTGGTAGCTCCAACTGGCTCCCCTTGAAAGGGCTAGGGCAGGATAGCCCTGCCTCCTGTCCTCGCTCCCCCAGCCATTAAGAATGGGTAATGAAGCTTTGCCAGATATGGCAAAGCTAAGACCAGCTGGTGAGTCTTTTCGAACGACTTTTTTGGTGATGCCCTGCTAATTTGTCCATTGATGGTAGATGAATCCCAATTGTGAAAAGGGGGAAGCGGGAGTTTGCCTTATGCCGCTTATGCCTATATTCGTCAAATCCAACTCTATACTAGACCCATTCGGACGAAGTTTTTCTCTCATGGCATGAATTTCTACGCTAAACCCATTGGGAATCTTGGTTCACAGCGTGACGTATCCATGGCTGGATGCTAATTTAGGGTCACTGAGGTCATAGGCGGTCATACATGTATGCAAACATACAGTACTATCATAATGATGCAGCCAAGGTATATTGTGATTTTGAATTGCCAACCTATATACATACATCTATGCCTACATACATTATGTGATTTTATATGTGCATATATGCATTACCCTTGAATATCAGCAGCATATTTACCATTGCAAGTGATATCATACAATGAATGTATATAAATACATACATACATACATACATACATACATACATACATACATACATACATAACATACATTTACATACATTTACATACATTTACATACATTTACATACATTTACATACATTTACATACATTTACATACATTTACATACATTTACATACATTTACATACATTTACATACAATTACATACAATTACATACAATTACATACAATTACATACAATTACATACAATTACATACATTTACATACAATTACATACAATTACATACAATTACATACAATTACATACAATTACATACATTTACATACAATTACATACAATTACATACAATTACATACAATTACATACAATTACATACAATTACATACAATTACATACAATTACATACAATTACATACAATTACATACAATTACATACAATTACATACAATTACATACAATTACATACAATTACATACAATTACATACAATTACATACCATTACATACCATTACATACCATTACATACCATTACATACCATTACATACCATTACATACCATTACATACCATTACATACCATTACATTACATTACATTACATTACATTACATTACACTACACTACACTACACTACACTACACTACATTACATTACATTACATGACATGACATTACATTACATGACATGACATTACATTACATTACATACATACATATATACACATATATGTCATATATGAGGTATCACCATGATTCTTACATGATACACGTCAGCCAAGGCACTCGCAACTGCTGATGCAGGAGCTGTAGCTCACTGCATCACCGCTATCACCGCCCTGGCTGA
Source organism: Symbiodinium kawagutii (assembly GCA_009767595.1). Taxonomy (NCBI): domain Eukaryota; class Dinophyceae; order Suessiales; family Symbiodiniaceae; genus Symbiodinium; species Symbiodinium kawagutii. The sequence continues at coordinate 202,127 of VSDK01005640.1, read as the reverse complement.
GGCGTTTCTCGGCAGAGTCGAAGGTTGGGAAGGAAATTTCTTGGTGAATGACCTGGATAATTCTAGGTATATGGGGATAGGTCAATGTTTACCAACCAATAATTATGGGGGATAAGTTCAACGATGGTGAATGATGGGGGGGACCAGAGGTACAGGGTGAACTGACCCACAGCCATATAATTTAAAGATGGGTCAATTCTAGTGATACTGATTGATGAATGGTTGATCAATGACAATTCATCATGGGTTCTTCAATGACTGATAACGATACCTTAATAATGGTCAGTAAGTAATGATGGACTATAGGTGGTTCACGGCTAGGAACCCTGGATAGGAATGGTTGTGATGCTAGTCCGCCACAAACCGACTGGTTCACTGCTGTTTGAGATCGTGTTTGAATCACAGCGCTAAAGCAACAGGATGCATTTCTGTAACTGATGTCTGGAACTGGGCCTGAAAGGCTAGCTGGATGACCATGTGACCATGTATAGCTTATCGACCATGAAAATAGATGACAAATTAAAAGAGCTTTCATAGTTTTTTATGACCATTGCGAACGATCCCGTTCTATAATAAGCTTCCTGACCATGTAAATAGAAACACAAGTTGGAAGCAACATGAAGAAACCCCACAAGCTATCCTTCATTCCTCACCATATATGGCGTATGGTCAAAATGCTTGTTCCCAGAAATGACGTTAAAGATTCATTTAGTTGGGGGCCCGCTGCTGGGCGTAATTGTTTGCGGAGACCTTGCAAAATTGTGAGAAAAACTACTTCATGTAAACATTTGGTGCAATACACACTACCGCGGGACTTTTGCACTCTTTTTGTTCACTCGTCTGAGGGGGAGGTGTCACTGTTTTTGGATGATGAGTTGCTAAAACTGAATTCCTAAATGCAACAAGCTGTAACATGGATGGTCATCTAAGGAGATGTCCTCTGAACACCCAGAAATGTAACTTTTGCTAGCGCCGTGCTAGCGCCACGCTAGCGCGAAATCGCGACTTCATTTTGGAAAAACTGATCACTGAATCACTTTTTTCCCAGTAGATCAGTTTGCTAGCGCGGTGCTAGCGCTGCACTAGCGCCTAGCTGGTGTTTTGCTGCATTTAGCTGGGGGCCCGCCACTTAACGAAATTGTTAAGCATGCAACAACATTCGCATTAACGTCATTTTATAGAAATTCTTTGACCATGACTTTTGGCCGCATGCCATATCTATATATTATACCAATGTTTTTCTTACTAATATGTACTTATCATTACAGTTCCTATGAAGCAGTATCCAGAGTGCGCATATTTTTGACAGAAAGGTGCAATATCCGGGCCTATTATCTACTATATGCAGCCACTATTAGCTCTATAAATGATTTGTTACCCATTACTTGAGTATGATCAACCATCAATCAACCATTCTCAAGCATTGCTTAATCATCATTATCAACCACCTAAACTATCATTAATGTCAACCTATGAATAACAATCCCCCCCGCAATAAAGTACGCCCACTGGCCTGTTTGCAATAACAAAACCCCCCTAAATAAAGTACGCCCAAAGTTTTTGGGCAACCAAATTTGGTGGAACAATATCTTGCACCCTGTCCAGAAAAGTAGACTGGGACCAGACAAGACAGAGGAAGACAGAGAGAGAAAAAAGCAGAAAAAAAAACAACCAATTCATTTAGCAATACTAAAATCTCTTCTGGATTTCCTGCCAATTGGATTTCTTATTTGTCAATTCAAAAACAATCGGATCCTCCTAAATTACTTCTTTTTAGAAATCTATCTATAGGGAAATCATTGTTACCGGAGGGGGTTGTTGTTTATAGGGAAACATTAACCAGTCTCAACCATAATCAACCAATGAAGAACCGCATGGTTAGCCATCAATGAACCCCCCTGACGAATCATCACAGACCCACGTGGACCCCCAAACCCAGCTTCGGGGGTGACCTGGAGTCTTGACAAAGCGTGGCGCCAACCTGGCTACAGGTGCATGGGGGGCCCAGCTCCCAATTTGGGATTGCTGCAGTTCATGGGCAGACCCGTTGCCGGTATCCGCTGCTGTACCTTTTGAGCAACCAAACCCTTCCCCCCTTTGCGCGCTTTGAATTTTCTGCCTTGGGACCCCAAAAACGATGGACCTGACAAAAGTCAGCACAACCATGCTGTGTATCATACTTGGTCAACGTCGATCATCAACAGTCCTGCTGCCAGCGTTCGCGATAACAAAGGTTTTGCTCGATCGAGCTCTTCATAGTCACCACCTCCAGCTTGACATAGCTTAACCATGAACAAGAAGGAGATTCATATATGGGTCTTTCCCGAAATTGGGGTGTACCCCCCCAAATCATCTAGTCATTCACCATTAGTCATTAACCATTAGTCATTCACCATTTTGTGGCAATAAACCAACCATAGCTTCGGGGTCCCCTATGGCTTGAGAAACCGCCATATACCTAACCCCCGTAGCTTAACCATCCATCACTGATAACTTCCCGACTGTCTTCGCATCGCCTTGGCCGTCACGCTTCGGTTTCAAACCCACCATGCCACCATGCTCCTGGCGAGCGACCTGGTGAGGAACCTCCGATGGTTTTTGTTGGGGGTTTTGAGGGTCATGGGCAGGTTGGGGAATTTTTCCGACTTTTTGGGATTTTTTTTTCCGGTTCAGACCCGTGCCTGGTAGGTTTGTGTTCAGGGCTGAGGTTGATTTGAGGTTTCCTGACTTTATGGTTGCTTTGAGGGTTTATGGTTGTAGGGTTGAGTTAAGGGTTTATGGTTTGAGGGTTCATTGTATGGTTTTGCGGTTTTAAGGTTCATTGTGGGTTTTTGCTTTTAGGGTCGGGTTTGGGGCTTTATGGCCTTGGGTGTCTTTTTTTGGTTTTTGTTGTAGGATTGGTTTAAGTTGATTTTTAGAGTTTATGGTTTAGGGTGGAGTTTAAGGTTTATTGTTTTAGAGTCTATGGTCTTGGGGTTCCTTCTAGGATTTCTCTTTTTAGGGTTAGGTTTAGGGCTGATGGTTTTAGACTTGAATTTAGGGTTTATGCTTCTATGGCTGATGTCATGATTGTTTCTTGGCTTTGGGGTTGGTTTTAAGGTTTACAATTTCTTGGGAGTGATATGAAGTTTTGTGATTTTAGGGCTGCTTTTTGGGTTTCTGGTTAGGGTTGAGGCTGATTTTAGGTTTTCTGACTTTAGGGTTTCTTTTAGGGCTTCTGCTTAGTGTTGAGGTTGATTTGAAGTTTTCTGGTTTTAGGGCTGCTTTTAGGGTTTACAGTTGTAGGGTTGAGTTTAAAGATTTGGTTTTAGAGTTCATTGTATGGTTGTGCA
>VSDK01005640.1:189033-198668 GCA_009767595.1 Symbiodinium kawagutii | reverse complement strand
TGGCCTTCTTGCTTGCTTGCTTGCTTGCTTGCTTGCTTGCTTGCTTGCTTGCTTGCTTGCTTGCTTGCTTGCTTGCTTGCTTGCTTGCTTGCTTGCTTGCTTGCCAGCTTGCCAGCTTGCCAGCTTGCCAGCTTGCCAGCTTGCCTGCTTGGAAAACGGAAACAATTCCCACAAAAAACGGTAAAAAATCGCAGAGAAATATGGGACCCGGGGTTTTGATGGTTGAGGCTTACCTGGTGAGGCTGTTGAACCTGTTCCATGGTTGTTGTTGTTGTTGTTGTTGTTGTTGTTGTTGTTGTTGTTGTTGTTGTTGTTGTTGTTGTTGTTGTTGTTGTTGTTGTTGTTGTATGGTTGTAAATTGTTGAGGCTTGTAAGTTGTTGAGGCTTGTAACCTGTTGATGGTTGTAGCTGTTGGTGGTTATAAGCTGTTGGTGGTTATAAGCTCTTGATGGTTGTAAGCTGTTTGTAAGCTGTGGATGCTTGTGACCAGCACTTTCGGACTGTGGATTTTTGTTTAGGACTAGAATTTTTGGACTGTTTCGGATGTTTGTAGCATTTGGCTGTGGGTCAGTTCACCCTTAGTCCCCCTGGTTCCCATCATTAACCATTATTTTCCCCATTATTGTTTCTCAATATTGATGGTTAATGTTGATGAACGTTGCTTCAACCAACTTTCTTTGACAGCGAAGAGAGTAGTCAGATCAACCAGCATCGCAGGCAGCTTCTGCGTCCTCATGGCGGGTGCACAGCAGCACGGCTTTGAGCCAAACACCAACAGCAGGTACTCTGCTGGGGCCCTTGCAGATTCATAGCCGACTCTCCGCGTGGTTCATGACCGACTCATGTTCGCAAGTGATGAATCATGTCATGGTTAATGGTTGACAATATATTGTAAACACTTGATTATTGTAATTGTTAATGGTTGATACCGGCTACTCGTGCTTGATCATTGTGAAGTATAGATATAGGCGTTGACAGCCAACAATGACCAGCAGGATGATCCAAAAATTCTGCCTTCAGAATATTGATGTTTTTCCTCCCATTTGGTTGCACACTCCTTCTGCTCATCTCCTCCTTTGAATATGGATACCTCGACTCCCCAGCTCCCTCGCAACCACAAGTTTTCACAATGGACAGCCCTTTTGGTTCAGCACCACACCAGTGAACTCTGGTCGTTTCTCACAGGGCTCACGGCAGTTCTCTTGCGGCTGGTTGCTATGAGCTGAGGGTGGTTTGTGCTGGTGAAACACCATTATGGCTGATCACATCTGATCACCATTATGATTGCTGGTGGTTAATCATTGCTGGTGATAATTAATGACTAACTAGCAATCACCGCCTATGATTGATGCTGGTTTAATACTTGTATATGATCATAGCGGCTCACATACCGATGATGCAAAGCTCCCTGCTAGCTGTCAAGCTTTCACTCTGGGCTCGGCGACGGGAAGGGTTCAACAATATCTTAGCCACATTTGTTGCCCCGGAGATCATGTCGGTGAGCAACCTATGATACGTCACACCTGTGGTTCCAAGGCTACAACTGGCTTCACTGAGGTTTAGTTCGGGATATGGCGGTGGTTTGGTCAATGGTGATCTTTGGCACCGATGTCCATATCCCATGACTTCTTTTCGATCTTTGGCCAAGTCAACATCCTTGGTGGGCAAACTCTACAGAAAAAATATTCCAAGTTCAACGCCCCCTTGTAAGTGGTGAATCTAATGATGATACCCCCTTGAGCAGTAAACTTACCCAAGAGATAGCTGCTAACTATGCTTCTTCATCCCCATCGGATGATCAATCAAGGTTTTTTCATGCCTCATTCGGTTTCGCTGTCACTTGAAAACCATTGAAAACACTCAAGTCTCACAGAAAGAAGCAGTTGCTGGTTTTTCAGCAGTGAAAGAAGCAGTTGCTTGGTTAATCAATAGTAATTGATAGTAATAAACCAACCGTTGATAGAAATAAACCAGCCATTTTTCAGATTCCCCAGTCTTCCAAAGGTCATGAAAGATCTACCAGCGGGTAAACTTGCCACAGAGCCCTGGACGTCCCGTTTCCGCATCGGACTCGTGCAGATTTTGCTGCAACGAACCGGCGCCGGTGCGAGGCGAGAAAGGCCGCCGCAAAAGGTCGAAGATAGGTTGCTAATCTTAGATCAAGAGGGGATGGTTAATAGTCGGGGATTTATAAGCAACAATAAGTAATGGTTGATGATGGTTTACTCATGTTAGATCCAGTGTGGATGGTGGTTTTCAAAATGAGGGTACCTCCAAAATGGTTGGTTTATTACTATCAATGGTTGATATTGGATGCTTTGGGGCGTCCCCATTACTTGAGAACCCCCTAGATCAGTATTGATAAACCCCCATATCTTAGATCAATGTTTATAAGGGTCATTAAGAGTTAATAATGAGGGATAATAACCAACAATAGTGGTTGATTAGATCCGTATTGCAAAAACCAATCTTTAATGAAAATCGCAAGCAATCAGGTAGTCTGGGGGTTATTCATGTGGATCTACCAATATCGGTTTTCGGGAATGAACTGATAGACATAGACGATTATACAATATATCCAATTGTTGAAGGTGAAACCCAGCGTTTCTATAGGTTTCTATTGAAATATATTGGTGGATTGTCCACTTCCAGGTTAATCTATATATTTCATTTGAAAAAAAAGTGGATGTTCCATGTCCATCCATTTCAAGGTTAATCTACCAGAGCGTATGTCGTACTGATCAAACACCCACATGATCGACTACTTCAGTTTACATACACCCACCTTTTCATAACACACTTCCATATGCATTTATATACGTGCATGTGCAAATACATGTTATTAGATATAGTATATATGTATATATACTTGGTGGCTTATAGATCCCTTGCTAAAAATATATTTTTAGTGGTTATATGGTAAATCCATGTAAATCCATCATATCCCAAAAACACTAAAAACCTAAGTTACTGGGTATAAGCCATCCAGTATATATATGTATGTTTTATGTAGACGCATGAAGAAGCTAAGGATTTTGATTCCGACAACTGCAGAATCTGCTCGAAGAACTCAAAATGAGATACGTTTTGGGCTGACACCACCCTTTCGTGACGTAGCGCATGTATAAGTATGAACTGGGGTATCAATGGTTATTCATGACCAATGGGGATTCATGATCATGTTACCAAAATCCATGTCAATTCCTACTATACCCCAACGACGGTGATGAATCATGTGTTTGAGCATGGCCAAAAAAGGAAAATATATATAGAGAACCATGTAAAAAATCTGGATGTCCTGTTTCTTGGAACTGAAAAAATCACATACGGAAAGCGGATGACTCGTGTGCTTCCATGCGCCAAGATCACTTGAGAAGTTAAAATGGGCGTGTCCATGAATCAGCAGGTACCGCAATGACATTGGTGTCAAAACAACCCTCAATACGTATGGTTAATGATGGCTAGATGTATTAATTATGGTGGGTTGATGATGGCTAATTGGTGGCTTAATGATGGCTAATGATGGCTAGAACGCTGCTTGATGTATTGACGAATGGTTGATGAATCAATGATTTTATTCATCACATGGACCGGGATCGGTTGGTGTTCCTTATCATTGGGTCATTGGAAATCATCATAGCTTGATAAAGGACCCATGTTGATTAATCAACTATCGATGATTGATGATACTTAGTCGTTGTTAATTCCACCATCTCTTAAAGATCATTCAATTCTTGGGTAATTGAACACTGACCATTAGTATCAAATGAAGAACCGTCCATCAATAGTTAACCAATAATTTATCCATAACAATTGTCCTGATCATCAAACATACCCTGGTCACTGGTCCTCAAACACCGTTATTCATCATGAACTAACAATGATCCATCGTGAGCTAATGAGATCCATAATGAATTTAGTTAAATAGTCAGTTCAAGGGTTCTTGTTTAGTCTCAATGGTCAGTTCAATATTGATAGGTTGATGGTTCAGTAGATCAATGGTTCCAGTTCATGATCAGTTCAATTGGTCTATGTGGTTACTTCTTCGTTTGACAAACACTTATTAATTACTATATACTTGGTTGATGTTGATTGGTTGATATTAATGGGTTGATATTAAACTACTTATTTGATATGTGTTGAGCGTATCATTTGCTTCAATATTTCTGGATGCTCTTCCGCGCCCCGAAACGCGTCGAATCGTTTTCTTCACGTCGTGGAAACGCGTCATCTTTCACGCGTCGTCCGCGTCGTCGGCAAGTTCTCAATCGGTGCCTGTGCCGCTTTTGCTTTCCTGGCCAGCGTTTCAATTGGCGGTGACTCCTAGGAACGTTGGTGACCCAAGTCGAGAGTAACAGTGGTTAATAGCCGCTTTTGTGGTCAATATGACATCATTTCTGCACCCACGAATCTCAACAGCAAGAGTCATGGTCTAGTCTATTCTGACGGCGACCCCGAAGTTATGGGCAGCTGACTGGTGGTTAACAATGATTGTCAACAATGGGATCATAACCAAAAATAATGTTATTACTATAGAATGTACCAACTATAATGTACCAAATAATAATAAAATGTACCAAAAATAAACATATAGGAATAGAATGTACCAACTATAGACTATAATGTTTGTTTTATTACTGTCGATAAACCTACAAAAACTGATGATGTTGGGGGGTAATGAACCAAAAATCAATATCTAATGGTTTACACTAGTCATCACTAATAAAACGGATGATAACTGGGGGTACCCCTATAAACTTCAAACCACTGAGTTTTCGACCCCCATGAGGTGTCACAACAAGCAAAGATGCAGAAAGTTTTCCCTAGCTGGAATCACTAAGCCTGAAAATCATTACTGGTTGGTGGTTTCAACCCTATAAAGAATATTAGTCAACCAACCATTTGTTAATGATTACTAGGGAAAATAAAAATGTTTGAAACCACCAACCAGATTCTAAAACATCGATTGCCCGTCAATTAACCAGCAATTGACCATCAGCATCCCATATTCATGATTAATCGATTCATGACCTTTAGGTCTCCATCCCATATCATGCTGAGTTAACCTTCATGGTGTCTATCTCAAACAATGGACCCTTATGACTCTGTCAGATATTGGTTGAATTCCCTTTGCGTGTCCAAGTCTCGATCGATCATATGACCTTTCTTCTTGGTCCTTTTACGGGCAAACCACGTCTTTCTAACAGGGACAACCAGCCATATCTATGGTGGTTAACTGTGGTTGACTGTGGTTGATGGTGGTAAGCCATGATACGTCTACGGTTGACTATGGTTGATAGTGCTTAATTAACTATCGGGGACAACCAACTCTAGTACCAACCATTCCCAGCCATGATTGTCATGGGAACCATGGTTAAACAAATTACGAATCGTATCGCCCATCAGCAACTATCCGATGTAGGCCAAAGCTCGAACAAAGTACGCAACGGCAAAAGCAACTATATTGCATATAGTTAAACATGATAGTACTATGGCATCATTAATGTAATTAATGATTATTAACCATTATGATACAATAGTCCTAAACCATCATCAACCATCACCATCCACCGGGGCATGGGGTTGAGTGCACGTAGGTGATCCCTGCCATCAACTCGTCCTCGTCATCGTCGGTCACCGTACTCAAGGCTTCCGATTCTTCTGCGGCCACGGCGCTATCCAGTTCATATAAGAATGCAATGCACACATGCATGCATATATATATATATATATGTATGTGAATATGCATGTATCTATATGTATGTATTCAATTAAGCGTGTATGCATGTAAGTAGGTAATGGGGTAATAAATTTCATTCTAGCTGGATGGTTCGGATCACCCATGTTCAACTATTTTGCATCGCAAAATGGTTTCTGTAAATCATGCGCATAGCCTCTTTGCGTTTATAATGAGAATGGTCAAAGTTTTTCTTGCACAATTGTTGCATGCTAAGATTAATCTACATGGCCAATGTTAAGATTGATGTATAAATGGCTAATGAAAATTTAGCATTCTCGACAATGCTGAGATTGATCTTTGTGGCTATGTCCATACATCAGAAAAGCTCTCAATGGATCCAAACGGTTCCCTATGCTTCCAGTTGCGGTGAAATAGTAGGTAGTCAGCTGGTTTCTAGGATCGTTGTTCGTGCTTGGTAACCTACCATAATGGTAATTGGAAGCACAGGTGATATTTATCTAATAAACCAGTTCTTCAACCATTGCTGTTCGTTTTATCCCCTACTAACCACTATAATCCCAAAATCCATGAAAGTAAGTTGGTTACTCTCCCCTACTAAGCAGCTAAGAGTGGTCACTGCTGGTTAAGGATCATTCAATCAACCACTCTTAGCTGCCCGGGTTCACTGCGCCTGCAGGCCGCCCCACCTGAGGCCATCGAACCAATTTGCTGCATGGCATCCTCCACGTTCTCAACGTGGGCAGGATCGGAGGTGCCGAACCTGAGATCTGTCCCTGGAGGGGTTGGAAGATTTTTTTGGTGAATATCTATGGGAATATGTTGGTTCTATGGTGGTTATATGGTCAATATATGGTGGTTTTATTGCTAAGTATATAGATGGTGAATAAACTGGATGATATGGGGTACCTTTATTTTGTGAAACAAGCATGTGTATCTTCACGGAATTGGTATATGTTTATGGATTCTTATGGTATGTCCAAATTATGGAAGAACAATGTATACATGTGTATATCTATCTCTTTTGATTCTCTGTGAATGACCATGCTCGTGCTTCCTGTTCTTGTGCAGTTCTATCTTGTGCTTCCGTTGTCGTCTTGATGCCAATCCAGAATATGTATACAGCTAAACAATAATCTTTCAGCCGTGTTTCTGATCTCGACTTCAGGCCCCACACCATGGCTCCCGTATCAAGTTACCTCCCAAACTCAGGCTCAGCGGGGGAAGCTCAGTGACCTCACGAAAAAGGATCCAAACTTCACAGGCTCCCAGGGTGGCGACAGCAGGTCGCTTCGCCGGGCCACAAGCTCATGGCGTTGAGGAAATCCGACATGACAGCCGCTGTGCTCCGCCTGCGTGCCGTGTGGCTGGCACCAAGCAGCGATGATCGGCTGGTGGTTCAGCCACCGTCATGAAAAATATGCGCAAGTCAACCAAGCATGTGTTAATAGTCAATAGGGAAAATCATGGATGACCCAATTCAACACTTGTATGGATGAGGTAGCAGCCAAGAACATATGCATTTTTTTTGCTACCAACATCTGCCAACAAACAGTTGTTTTGAACTTTGAACATTTACATCGGAAAATTTACAGGCCGCCAGCCAAACGCGTAACACCCTGAACCAACAAACCAGCGGACTTTCCTGGAGTCAGGCCATGGTGATGCACCGTGACGCTAACTCATGTTGGTTGAAGAGGGGTAATGATCTATGAATCGGGTCGACATGGTGCACAAATATATAAACATATAAATATATACATAAATAAAATGGCGGTTGACATTAGGGGCTTGGGGCTGTGATAGCCTTTTCGTAGCTAGGATTCAGCAGGGACAGCCTATTTCCCTAGAAAATGCTTTTCAACCCTTGCTGGAAGCAACTTGTAGGAGGGCCATGGAGGGCCAAGTTACAACCTACAATTTGGCAACTTCCCAACATATAGTCATGTTGACTGGATAGTTTTGGAAGCATGCTCCTCATCTTAAACTCGAACGCATTTTGTAGGTCGGGAAAGTTGCCCTAAAACGGACTTCCATCATCACATCTGGACTGGATGGGGTGCAAGTTGTAAGGGGGACTTTTCTGCAAAACCGTTTCCACTAAAAGGGTTTGCACTAGAAACATTCCAGCGCTAAACCGTTTGAGTGACTGACTGGAGCATTTCCTGCAAAAACAGTTTCCCTTAGAACAATTTGGCACTGGAGTCACCGGAGATCACCGGAACATTTCCTCCAAAAAGGTTTCCATTAAACGGTTTAGCACTTGAGAATTTCTCGACAACGGTTTCCGCTAGAAGGTTGGGCCCTCGAGCATTTTCTCTCGTTCTGCAAATCTGCAAAGCGATTTCCAACAGAAGGGTTGGGAACTGGAGCATTTTCATGGATTTTCTGCAAACCGGTTTCCACTGAAACGGTTTAGCGCTGGAAACAATTCTCCAAGAAAAATCAACTAAAATGGCTTGGCACTGGAGCATGTTCTCCAAAACTGTTTCCACTGGAAGGTTGGGTACTGGATCATTTTACTGTATTTTTTTCTGAAAAACTTACTGAAAAACGGTTTCCACTGGAAGGCTTGGGCACTCATGTGTTTTCTGCAAAACGGTTTCCACTAAAACGGTTTACACTAAAACGGTTTAGCGCTGGAATATTTTCTCCAAAGTGTTTCCACTAGAAGACTAGAAGGTTGGGCACTGGATCATTTTTTTATTTTCTGCAAAACGGTTCCCACTAGAAGGGTTGGGTACATGTGTCTTGGCACACGAGTTTCAGGACCAGGTGCTCACACTACCAACTGCTCAAAAAATGAAATGGGAACACCACAGAATGGTAGTAAAAGTTCCATTTCTGTTACATGCGTGCATTGATTTCAATTGTTTTAGGTTCCTTTGCTGTCACTCAGCCTAATTTTGTTTGGATTTTTTCTCAAAAAACACAGCCTCCATAATCGAGGAGGCAATCCCCGCAAAAAGAATAATATACGTTTCAGCAACATACTAATTTGTCCCCGGGATTCCCAGGGAAAATTCGAGGCTACAAAATGCTCACTACAATATGGGGACGGGGGGGGTCACTAGAAAAAAACCATTAAAGTTCCAAAAAACAAGCCTACAAATTGATTCTATTTGATTCTGAGATCATAGAAAGTGCTCAGCACTCTAAAATGTTCCAGCCCTACAACTTGCATCATCAAAATATGTTATCACCTGGAGGCTCCAAACCCCTACATTTTACCCCTGGATTACACATATGTGACTACAGTTTGACGTTTTTCTAGCTAACACAAGCCGGAGCAAACTGCAGGGCAAATGTCATCACCCATTAAATAAATAAATAAATAAATAAATAAAAAAATAATAAATATATATATATACAAATAATTGTGAACACAAACATGCATATCAGGTCTCAGATGCAAACCCACCAGTCATGATGATTGAGAATGGTTCATGATGGTCAATTAACACATATTAATTACACATATCAATATCAATTAATCCTTATAAACGAGTCATGATGACCATTGCCTATCAAAAATCATTGACCACTGATCAACGCCATTCTGAAGCCTTGCCCTTATGAAGCCTATTAAAGCTTTTGACGATTACTAGCCATGATGGCTAGCTTCACCCCTTAACAAGCCCGGCTCTTTTCGGGTGGGGGGTGCCACCTGGATCCCACCTTCGGAGACCGAAGGCGCTGCTCAGCTGGCGCTGCGTGGCATCATGGATCACCTCAGCTCGCCCGTCTGAGTGGTACCCCTATACGCATTGCTGAGTTGGTGAACATAACTAGGCCAACTACTACGGTAACTACTAGGGTAACTACTAGGGTAACTACTAGGGCAACCACTAGGATGACCACTATGATGACCACTAGGATGACCACTAGGATGACCACTAGGGTAACTACTAGGGTAACCACTAGGATGACCACTATG
>VSDK01005640.1:164033-186533 GCA_009767595.1 Symbiodinium kawagutii | reverse complement strand
TTGACTCTGACAATTTCAGAGACTCACCCTATTTGCATTTCCCGACTCTGCCAAAACGCAAAAACAACTTCGAACAGACTACACAAAGAGCAAGTAGCAGCTGATCTTAAATTCAATTTGCTGTCTCTAAGGCTACCAAAACACAGATGGCACAGACTTGACACTAGTGAAGGGCACTGGTCTCTGCAATGACGTTTCCAGCGCTTGACTCTCTTTGCATTTTCCCAGCCTACCAAAACGCAGATACAAAAGACTGGACACCCTGCGTCACACGACGTACCGGCACCAAAACGCTCGTCATGGAACGCGCCGCCAAAACGCATGGAACGTACCGCAACAAGACACTTAGCTACTAGGGTAACTACTAGGGTAACCACTAGGATTACCACTATGATGACCACTAGGATGACCACTAGGGTAACTACTAGGGTAACCACTAGGATAACCACTATGATGACCACTAGGATGACCACTAGGGTAACTACTAGGGTAACTACTAGGGTAACCACTAGGATGACCACTAGGATGACCACTAGGATGACCACTAGGGTAACTACTAGGGTAACTACTAGGATGACCACTATGATGACCACTAGGATGACCACTAGGGTAACTACTAGGGTAACTACTAGGTTAACCACTAGGATTACCACTATGATGACCACTAGGATGACCACTAGGGTAACTACTAGGGTAACTACTAGGGTAACCACTAGGATGACCACTATGATGACCACTAGGATGACCACTAGGGTAACTACTAGGGTAACTACTAGGGTAACCACTAGGATGACCACTATGATGACCACTAGGATGACCACTAGGATGACCACTAGGGTAACTACTAGGGTAACTACTAGGGTAACCACTAGGATGACCACTATGATGACCACTAGGATGACCACTAGGGTAACTACTAGGGTAACTACTAGGGTAACCACTAGGATGACCACTATGATGACCACTAGGATGACCACTAGGGTAACTACTAGGGTAACTACTAGGGTAACCACTAGGATGACCACTATGATGACCACTAGGATGACCACTAGGGTAACTACTAGGGTAACTACTAGGGTAACCACTAGGATGACCACTATGATGACCACTAGGATGACCACTAGGGTAACTACTAGGGTAACTACTAGGGTAACCACTAGGATGACCACTATGATGACCACTAGGATGACCACTAGGGTAACTACTAGGGTAACTACTAGGGTAACCACTAGGATGACCACTATGATGACCACTAGGATGACCACTAGGGTAACTACTAGGGTAACTACTAGGGTAACCACTAGGATGACCACTATGATGACCACTAGGATGACCACTAGGGTAACTACTAGGGTAACTACTAGGGTAACCACTAGGATGACCACTATGATGACCACTAGGATGACCACTAGGGTAACTACTAGGGTAACTACTAGGGTAACCACTAGGATGACCACTATGATGACCACTAGGATGACCACTAGGGTAACTACTAGGGTAACTACTAGGGTAACCACTAGGATGACCACTATGATGACCACTAGGATGACCACTAGGGTAACTACTAGGGTAACTACTAGGGTAACCACTAGGATGACCACTATGATGACCACTAGGATGACCACTAGGGTAACTACTAGGGTAACTACTAGGGTAACCACTAGGATGACCACTATGATGACCACTAGGATGACCACTAGGGTAACTACTAGGGTAACTACTAGGGTAACCACTAGGATGACCACTATGATGACCACTAGGATGACCACTAGGGTAACTACTAGGGTAACTACTAGGGTAACCACTAGGATGACCACTATGATGACCACTAGGATGACCACTAGGGTAACTACTAGGGTAACTACTAGGGTAACCACTAGGATGACCACTATGATGACCACTAGGATGACCACTAGGGTAACTACTAGGGTAACTACTAGGGTAACCACTAGGATGACCACTATGATGACCACTAGGATGACCACTAGGGTAACTACTAGGGTAACTACTAGGGTAACCACTAGGATGACCACTATGATGACCACTAGGATGACCACTAGGGTAACTACTAGGGTAACTACTAGGGTAACCACTAGGATGACCACTATGATGACCACTAGGATGACCACTAGGGTAACTACTAGGGTAACTACTAGGGTAACCACTAGGATGACCACTATGATGACCACTAGGATGACCACTAGGGTAACTACTAGGGTAACTACTAGGGTAACCACTAGGATGACCACTATGATGACCACTAGGATGACCACTAGGGTAACTACTAGGGTAACTACTAGGGTAACCACTAGGATGACCACTATGATGACCACTAGGATGACCACTAGGGTAACTACTAGGGTAACTACTAGGGTAACCACTAGGATGACCACTATGATGACCACTAGGATGACCACTAGGGTAACTACTAGGGTAACTACTAGGGTAACCACTAGGATGACCACTATGATGACCACTAGGATGACCACTAGGGTAACTACTAGGGTAACTACTAGGGTAACCACTAGGATGACCACTATGATGACCACTAGGATGACCACTAGGGTAACTACTAGGGTAACTACTAGGGTAACCACTAGGATGACCACTATGATGACCACTAGGATGACCACTAGGGTAACTACTAGGGTAACTACTAGGGTAACCACTAGGATGACCACTATGATGACCACTAGGATGACCACTAGGGTAACTACTAGGGTAACTACTAGGGTAACCACTAGGATGACCACTATGATGACCACTAGGATGACCACTAGGGTAACTACTAGGGTAACTACTAGGGTAACCACTAGGATGACCACTATGATGACCACTAGGATGACCACTAGGGTAACTACTAGGGTAACTACTAGGGTAACCACTAGGATGACCACTATGATGACCACTAGGATGACCACTAGGGTAACTACTAGGGTAACTACTAGGGTAACCACTAGGATGACCACTATGATGACCACTAGGATGACCACTAGGGTAACTACTAGGGTAACTACTAGGGTAACCACTAGGATGACCACTATGATGACCACTAGGATGACCACTAGGGTAACTACTAGGGTAACTACTAGGGTAACTACTAGGGTAACTACTAGGGTAACTACTAGGGTAACTACTAGGGTAACTACTAGGGTAACCACTAGGATGACCACTAGGGTAACTACTAGGGTAACTACTAGGGTAACCCCTAGGATGACCACTAGGGTAACTACTAGGGTAACTACTAGGGTAACCCCTATGATGACCACTAGGGTAACTACTGTTGTTCTACATACCAGTTGCTAACTAGGGTAACTACTAAGCAAATGGTAGGTATAACTAGCTTGTTGAATGTCGAATCTTGACCGACTTACAACTTGGGGTGCCACTCTGTATTAGGATGCTAGACCCATCTCCCAAAAACACAAATAGCTCACAGCTTCAAACCTAAGTTTGTAAAACAAATATAACATCTGAAAACCTAGGTTTGTAAGACAAATAAAACATCTTAAAACCCAAGTGGCTGTAAGCCACCTGGCGTTCATAGCCAACAGCCCGCCCACCAGCAGCCGCGACCAAGTCACAGCTTCGGTGATGTTGATCTCAGGATGTTGTGCTCGATCTGCTGACTGACCTACCTGGGCGCTTGAAGTTTGCGCTCGGGACTGGGGTATGTCACTGGTGAAAATTATGGCTGTGGGTCAATATTAACCAATGGTTAACTAGCTTGTTAATGGTTAATAATAGTGGATGATAGCCAACAATAGCGGTGGATTTACCAGCTAAATGACTATGGGTCAATATAAACTAACCAATGACTCATGGGGGTTAAGTTCACCAACAACAATAAGGCAAACTAATGGTGTTAATGATGGGGAACCAGGGGGACTAAGGGTGAACTGACCCACAGCCTTATAGGGGGCTATGATCATAGGGAGTTCATTGGAGTCAATCATACTGAATTTTCAAGGGAGAAATGGTAGATTTACCATTTGCGGCTGGCTTAGCAGCTGTGTTGTCGTTGTGCTTTACGGTTGGCAGCCATTGTTTGAGCTGCTTTGGCAACCAACTGAAGAACCAAAACGCTGTTGGTTGATCTCTAGTGACTCGAGTGGAAGCCCCACAAGAGTGGCATCATTTTGGGACTCATAGCTGTAGTTTTTAATTCGAGGTGTTTGCCAAGCACCAGGGACCGTATCAAACGCCGTTTCACTGATAGCCTTCGGCGTAGGAATTACTCGATAGCCCACATGGTGGTTTCTCAAAATAGGGAACCCAAAAAATGGGTGGCACATCACTATCAATGGATAGTATGGGACAATTTCGGGGTACCACTATTTGAAGAATGTGCAGAAACACCCAGACTGTTTGGTGAGTATGATTACTTTCCAACGCATGAGTTTCCAACGCATGTTTTGAGAGAACCATCTCGGATCCTGAAAGTGATGGCATGCACCTACCACAAGACTGACTACAAACCATGAACCAAAACGAAGTTGGCTTCTACCCCCCTAAACTGGTAGAAATCTCACCAACCAGCCGAGATAATTACGAGCCAACAGCTATCACTGGTTCGTTCCTTGATGATGACCAATTGTGACCAGCAACTAGCATCGCCAGCTCTGGCTAAAATAGCTCGATAGGGGAAACAAATCACATGACTGTAATCCCGGTGACCTCCAAGAAAAAGATCACGCATCAAGCATCCAATGTTATATTTTTGTTATCCCCTGATTGCCTGTGATTATGGATCATTGATGAATCATGAATTTCGATCACGACTAGTGACTATTGGGTAGTAGCAATTACAATGCGCGCCCCGAGCAGTTGTAAGTTCGATTATCTCTCTCTATAACTGGTACCCCCAGCTGAGTTAAAATGACTTGAACCAGTTGCCGGCCAGTATCAACCACTCCGCCATCACCTTCAACTGAAGCAACCATCAGCACGCCTACCATTACCCACCCCGACCACCAAACCAGGCCCAGGAACCCTGACACTTGGCTTGCTTACCGAAGTAGTGGCACCCGTCCATCGGGGCTGGACTGTATCCCAGGCTATAGGTGAGTAGTGGTAATCACGAATCTTATTGTTTGTTTTTGTCTTCTTGCAAAGCTATATATGGTTTGTTGGTACTGGTGATTCGGAGTATTTCGCAGTAAGCAATTATGAGATGTTATGTATATAGATGGAATCATGGCTGACAATACCTGACAAAAATATCAATAACAAACAATTATCAGTTGGATGATCATCACACGTATTGATTAGTCAATGTCGGCATGTCCGCAACAGATTCCCCCAAAATGCTGGTTTCTACAGCTTGCTGTGATCAAGACAGGTTTTCACCACTGCTCCTGCGGGTGTGGATGTGACCATGCTTGGTTCTTTTGCTTTCAAGACTGGCTGACCTGCTGCTCCCATGAACGAAGGGCACCGACTCTTCATCCTTGGACCTCCCTGTGCATATCATACTGTTTCGCTGACGGCAACCTGAAACAGGATTTCGCCAAAATCACCAAGAAGTGTCAAACTTTGCAGATTGCTCGGCACCGCTACTTGATCCAGGCTTTTGTTGAAACGGAAACCAAATGTCAAACTTTGCAAGTTGCTGGGCAAGGCTACCTGATCCATGTTTTGGTTGAAATAGTGGCCAAATGTCAAACTTTGCAGTCTGCTCGGCAGAGCAACCTGATCCAGGCTTTGGTCGAAACGGTGGCCAAATGTCAAACTTTGCAAGTTGCTGGGCAAGGCTACCTGATCCAGAGTTTGGTTGAAACGGAAACCAAATGTCAAAAGTTGCAAGTTGCTGGGAAAGGCTACTTGATCCAGAGTTTGGTTGAAAGCACTGCCAAATGTCAAACTTTGCAAGTTGCTGGGCAAGGCTACCTGATCCAGACTTTGGTCGAAAGCACTGCCAAATGTCAAACTTTGCAAGTTGCTGGGCAAGGCTACCTGATCCAGACTTTGGTCGAAAGCACTGCCAAATGTCAAACTTCGCAGTCTGCTCGGCAAAGCAACATTATCCAAGCTTTGGTCGAAACATTTGCCAAATGTCAAACTTTGCAGGTTGATGGGCAAGGCTACCTGATCCAGAGTTTGGTTGAAACCATCGCCAAACGTCAAACTTTGCATGTTGCTGGGCAAGGCTACCTGATCCAGGCTTTGGTCGAAAGCACTGCCAAATGTCAAACTTTGCAGGTTGCTGGGCAAGGCTACCTCATCCAGAGTTTGGTTGAAACCATCGCCAAACGTCAAGCTTTGCAGGTTGCTGGGCAAGGCTACCTCATCCAAGCTCTGGTTAAACCTGTCGCCGAATGTCAAAGTTTGCAGGTTTCCGGGCAAGGCTACCTGATCCAGAGTTTGGTTGAAAAGCCTGCCAAATGTCAAACTTTGCAGGTTGCTGGGCAAGGCTACCTGATCCAGAGTTTGGTTGAAAGCAATGCCAGACGTCAAACTTTGCAAGTTGCTGGGCAAGGCTACCTGATCCAGAGTTTGGTCGAAAAGCCTGCCAAATGTCAAACTTTGCAGGTTGCTGGGCAAGGCTACCTGATCCAGGCTGTTGTTGAAACCGAAACCAAATGTCAAACTTTGCAGGTTTCTCGGCAAGGCTACCTGATCCAGAGTTTGGTTAAACCTGCCGCCAAACGTCAAACTTTGCAGGTTGCTGGGCAAGGCAACCTGATCCAGGGTTTGGTTGAAACGGTTTCCAAATGTCAAACTTTGCAGGTTGCTGGGCAAGGCTACCTGATCCAGAGTTTGGTTGAAACCATCGCCAAACGTCAAACTTTGCAGGTTGCTGGGCAAGGCTACCTCATCCAAGCTCTGGTTAAACCTGTCGCCGAATGTCAAAGTTTGCAGGTTTCCGGGCAAGGCTACCTGATCCAGAGTTTGGTGGAAACCATCGCCAAACGTCAAACTTTGCAGATTGCTGGGCAAGGCTACCTGATCAGGGCTTTGGTCGAAAGCACTGCCAAATGTCAAACTTTGCAGGTTGCTGGGCAAGGCTACCTGATCCAGAGTTTGGTTGAAACCATCGCCAAACGTCAAGCTTTGCAGGTTGCTGGGCAAGGCTACCTGTTCCAGAGTTTGGTTGAAAGCACTGCCAAATGTCAAACTTTCAAGGCTTCGGGGAAAATAGTTCAATCCTGCGATGCATGTTGTGACTACTTGAGTAATTCCCTCCAATTCAATCCCTTCTTGGCAATTCGAGGTTCCTTTTAGATAGCACAATGCAGCAAACAAGTTGGTGGGAACGTATGTGCAGGACAGTCTTGCCATCTTTTTGTTGATACCTTGCTCTTGTAAGGACTGGTGGAGCGCCAGTGGTAGAGTATCGTGGTGAAGGACGCGCTTGACACCTCTCCTGGTTGGAACCTGTGTCGAAACCATGCTGCGCACTTCCCTGCCCAGAGTGGAAGAAAGCAAGGTGAAACGGCATATTTCCTGACCAGACAGGCTGTTCACTTGAAGATCGATCGTTTCGTCATGGCCGCCGCTCTGTGATGATGGCTCCAAATAGCCACCAGCCCGTGCTTCACAAGTGGATTGCGACATTGCAGAGCTGAATCGAGGGACAGGTTCCCTTGTTTGTACGATGATGGATGTTGCAGGGATACCTGAATAGACCTGGCGGATAGATTACCAGCCACTTTGATCATTTTAACTGGCGTACCATGCTAGCTATACCTTTAACCAACATATTTGACCGTGTGTGCGACACGATGCTACAACATCACTCCACACCTGCCCAGCTGTTGCCATTATTGCTAACCAGAATGAATGCATACCAATTAGTATTATCATTAGTGTTTCTCAACCGCTAATTAATCATCAAGCAACCAACAAGTTGGTCATACATACTGTCCTTCAGCAAAACTCATGTGAGCCAATGGTGGTGACACCCTGATCCGTTCTCCAATCTGAGCTCTCGCAAGCTGCAGAAAACCGATCCGGACAGCCAGTCGGGCGGGCGAAGGGAACCCAAGTGATGGTTTCTCAAGTCAGTTTGGGGTACCCCGAAATCATCCAATATTAAGCATAAATATGCGAATGAACCATGATTTTTTGTGGATCCCCTACTTTGAGAAACTACCAAGTGACCATCACTCAAATAATTCGAACGATTTTGAAAATGATTTGTTGATATTGATTTCTAACAACCAATACGTGTGCAGTTTTGATTTAATGACCACATCAGGATGTTGATTTGTAGCCTTCTTTATGTACACCTATTTGTGGTTGTATAAACCCGTTCAGAAATGTGCATAAGATAACATAAGATAACAATGCCAGGTAACAATTTGAATCCTCCTATTTGAGAATAAACCCGTTGAGCATCGTGGAATCGCTATCCCAAATGCCGGGATAATGCAGCCGTCGCGTACCGATGAAGACGGGCGCAGGCCAAACGAAAGCCGTAGGCTGCCATTGAGTTTTCAATGGAAGGCACAACCACAGATTCCAAGACGTTCAGTTCTAGTGTGTACCACCACGGCAATGCTTGGACACATGCGGTTGTAGACCTACATCGAGAGACTTTACTTGCGCAGCACAAATTGGGCCATCGGCATCGCTACGTGATGCAGGACAACGTGGACCCACCTTGAACAAGCTTGAAACTAACCTGTTTGTCATGTGGCGACCCCCTGATATCTTGATATTTGGTGACAATGCTATCGATGGTGAACAGCATCAATCACCAGTAATGCACACAGATGTCAGCTTATCCTTATAATTAGAACGACTTGCCACGCTCTGTCGAGCTGACCCATGCAAAATCACCACTCTTGTATTCGTATCTCATCGACTCCTCCACAGGTCTCTTTGCTTGTCCACATACTGGTAGCATTTAACGCGTACATCCGCGTACGGTAACGGCAACATTGCAAACCCCTCACCGTTTGCAACCTGAACTCACCATTCTTATGGATGCAACCATGGTTGCTAATGCTGAGGATGATTAAGTATCGGGTGGCACCCGCATGCCTATGTCTTACAAGAAGTCTCTACAAGCCATACATGGTACACATGTGTGCCAGGTTTGCGCATATTTCAAACCTGATCAAACCTTATAAACCTAATTTGGAATTCGAAAACCTCTTGGATTATGAAACCTGATCAAACCTGATTATAAACCTTAGATGCTCAAAGCTCCTCTGGAGGATTTCGACATGCTTCAAGCCCCTCTTCCCAAATACCACGACTGGGACCCATTCGATCAAGCCCTGAGGCTTGATCACAGCTGGAAGCTGATCCCAGACCCTGGAGAGCACCCGTGGCATATGGCTGTTTCGCACGGCATAGGAGACCCCCAAAATTATCCATTAACCATCTAAAACAGACCCTTTGGGGGTGATTTGAGGGTCCCCTATGGCTTGAGAAACAGCCATATGGTCCCATTGTCAGCGAGCTGCAAGGAGAGGCTTCAAGACCTTTCGTCGGAGCTTCATTCCCACTTTGTAGAAGATGCCCGACTCATTCGTATCACTGTTGTACAGGCCTCGGAATCAACATGGATGCAAGTCGCGCAGCACGCTTGGAAATTTACACATTGCCTGGGTGGAATGGCAATGAAGTGTAATTATCACAAGTATCACCACCATCAAGTGCCAGAAACTTGATTGTTCATGAGGGTTGATCGCTGCTCGATCATGGCTAAAAGAATCCAAGAGACAACGTTCAACAACAGTCATGTAACCACCATTTAGGCCGCTACACCGCTACACCAGCTCCCATCCTCTATCTTCCAAAACTGCCATTTGTGTGTTCTTTCCACAGGGACAAACTGCTGGAGTGGCCCTGCTGGAGGGGCCAACAAAGGAAACTGGCCGACAATTTGGCATCTGTGCCAAGTATCAAATGCAAAACCAGTGTCACATCAACTAGTCAGTAAATCAACCATGACTATAGTTGATTGTTGGATATTGTTGGAATAACCACCATTATTAACCACTGCTTCTTAGTAGTTAATTCCCCGTTGCCCTAGTTCATTTTTACCATAAGTTAATGGTTCACTAGCAACCATTGTGATCACTATGATGGTTTCTTAAACTAGGGGTACCCCGAAATCATCCTATATGAGACATTTATAACACACCATCCAATGACTTTGGGGTTACTAATTGTGAGAAAGCGCCATATTGTCAACAGGGTGTTTCTCGCAAGAGGGGTACCCCCAAATCATCAGTCGTCAGTATCACTAATAAACCAGCCTCTTTAGGGGTCCTCCACTTTAAGAAACCAACAATGAAACATTGCACCATTACTCAACTAGTCACATTAATCATGACCATGACTATTATCATTACTCATCAGTAACCATTAATGTTTAATGGTGAATAAACCATTGCTTACCAGTCACATTCCCCAGGGCATCCCCAGGGCCAAGTATGACCAGGTGGCACGCATCCAACGGCACTTGGGTACCTCAGCTGCTCGCAGCGGCGAACAAAGCCTGGTTGTTGGCCTTGGGATGTCTAGGGACTGATGTGTTTGTGGTCATTTCATCGAGGTTAACGATGGTTAATGATGGCTACTGATGGTTGATGATGGTTGAGAAACATTCCATGGCTCACTCTGCACTACCCAGCCGTCAACGACTAGAAGGATTGAGCCATATACAGCTGGTTGATAGTGGTTGATGATGGTTAATGAGGCTCGTTTCATCCTGGGCAGCTGCAGGCAGGACAACCCGCTTGCATCATTCTCAGCGATGGTTTATAATGGTTGACTGTTAATTTTGTTCTTCCTGATGGTGACTAACGAACTGTTGTCTCATGTTTTTCTTGTGGATTTGTTGGTTCTTTTACTCATCATTTATCACCATTGAGCCGCGATTGAGCCAGCTCGTGAACCACCATAAAGCAGCTTATCAGCCAATTTATCGTTGATTTATATTGGCATTGGATTTTTTGGTTTATGACCCCACCTATACACCCGTTTGGTCGCTGTTATATCTACCCAAACTCATCGACTTTGACAACAGCAGCAACATGGAGTCCCTGTGCGGCACGAGCAACTGCAGCCAGCTGTGTCCAAAATGTGGCCCGTGGTTGTTCACCATGTCGGATCATTAACCTACCAGTATGGTTAGCACACTCCTGGTAGCGCCGAATCGCTCTTCCTTTAAGGGCATTTTTGGAGAAACCCTTTTCTCTTGGCCTCACTCCCTCCCGACCAACAGCCAGTCGTTGACCAACTATCACATGATTGGCCATTCGTACTGTTGATGATTGATGATTGTGTAACGTGATTACCTTTGAGAATGGGCCATTAACCATAATTGAACCATCATCAACCATTATCAACCACCACCATGAACCATCCATCATTATCCGTCATTCAAACCCTTACCAACCAAGATTATCCACCATCAACCATTCATAAGCCCCATCCCTTGACTCAGCTGCGCATCCATCAACCTGCACCACCGGCCACCCTCTCGCAGCAACCGTGGAACCGTAAGGAAGTCCCAGCGCCCTCAGGCAGAAGGCCGTGGACCCGCCGAAGACCTTGGTGTCACGTTTCGCCCGTTTCGGAGCCCAGTCGGTCAAGAATCAGTAAGCGACTAATGAATTAATGGTGGTTAATTTGGAGTTAATAGGGATTAACACATGTTATTGCTGATTAATACTGGTGATACTAATACTGGTATATAATAATTGATATGGATTAATGGTGGTTGATAGGCATTAATACATGGTGAATAATGATTTATAATGATTGAAAAAATGATCATTAATTACTCTATTGGCATGTGATAAGTTAATATGGTTATGTCAACGTGGTAACAAGTAAGGATAAGTCAATTTGCTTACCATGCTTAAATCTGTTAAATCTTAAATAACTAATAAAACTAATGGTAGGATGTCAACATGAGTTACTACTACTTATTAAGTAACAAGTAAGGAGGTTTAACATTGAAATAACATTAACCATGGTTGGGAGTAGAAATTCATAAACTTGCTTAGGATTAATGATAAAGGATTCATCATGATCAATACTGGCTAATAATGAGGCATTAAGACTGGTTAATCAGCAAGAACAATGATACCGATTTATAATACCCAGCTGATTAGTCAAAATTGTAGAAACTAGTAATCAATCAATAATAACTAGCAAGGGATTTAAACATCAAATGGATTCGCAACCAACTAGCCATTGATGTTTGATCAAATTCTTCGTGATTCATGTGCCCATGGACATCATTATAATGTTGTTCACTTGGTCCAACAAAAACCCGGATGGTTTCCGCCTAGATATGGAAAATCTTGTTGAATCATACAGTGATTGATTTTGTTGCACCACGATCATAGAAGGCGGATTAGTCATGGAATCAGCCCACGGTTCCACGAGCATTAAAAATGACGAGATCGCCTACGAGGTAGGAACTGGTGAGTGACATCTGGGCAGCACGTCGTGGTGTCATCGACTTGTCAGAGCCATGGTGGTATCAATGAGGAGGCCAGCTTTCACTGGCAGCACATCCCAGTTGCTGCAGTCCATCCTAACATGAGAAGCGGGTTCACCTAAATGTGCGGGTGCATGCGGGTGCATATCTGTATGAAATCTTTAGTTCCATGCTCATTCAATCTCATTCATCTGTCCAAAATATCCAACCATCAGGTTTCTTTTCCTAAAAAAAGCTGCTATAAACGTCTGGTGTCCTAGAAAAGCTTTGGTTTCTCATTCTCATTCATCCAGTTTTCTTTTCCTGAAAACCTCAGGTTGCTCTACCAAAAGCTGCAATACTGCTCTGGCGCCCAGGTTTCGACCATTCAGCTGAGCAACCAAGAGATAAACGCCTGAAGGCGAGCGCACCACTCACAACGGAGCGAAATAATTTGCTGGTTCTGGGATCAAGAATCCGTTCATGTTGGCTTGTCTATGTGATTAATGATCAAGGATTCATTGGAGTTTTTACATTGATTTTCTTAGCTATTTGGTGGTCTCTTAGAATGCCGATACGCCCAGATCATCCAATATCAATCATCCATGTTTGGGGTCCCCAATTTTGAGAACCCCCAAAATAAACCATTGCTAAACATGTTATTGACCACCCATGTTATCGACCACGAGAATTGTCCCCCCGATTCTTACTCCATTCTTCACCCTGTCGTTCACCAGCGCCATGATCAACTAGTTTCAACCACCGCAAGCCATCATGTCACCCAAGATCAACCAGCTACCCATCAGGAACCATTGCCCCGGCTCCATGGGCGAGTAGATCTGCCGACATGGAAATGCAGCACAGCTGCCTGTTGGTGTTGATAGGTTGATATGGCGGTGTCAAGGGCCCCTGGTACCCTGGTATGCCACAAAACCCAGCACCTGTCTATTTTTTGGACGGTTGGTTATGACAAAATATGGGTGGACCCATGTTGATCCTAAATCCTGAATCCTGAATCCTTTATTGGATCAGGCATTATATGGTCAAACTTTTCGTAAATAATCAGCCCACCCTTTGCCGAATTGTGAAGCACCTTTGCCCAACTGCCTTTCAGAGGGAGCATGAAAATCATGAACCCTAACTTTTCCTAGCCTTACAAAAACACTAGCCATGTAGGGACTAACTAGTTAGTGCCATGCCAGTTGCGCATGCAGAAATCGGCACTGTGCCTGATCATCATACCACAATAGGCCAGCTAATCTGACTGCCTGCGTGATGAGTATTCGGCAACTACAATTCCCAGAAATGCCAAGCAAATCCATGCTATGTTCCTTCAAATTCCTTCCGCACTCCCCCATTTTTATATGTTTGCATCCATTTGTTGGCTAAGATTCCTCTATTATGAACCATGTACTAATGGAGTTATAACCCTACAAAACCACCATGAAACCCACCATTTTGACATCCAGCCGTGGCTCCAGCATCGAAAAAATACCCAACAAAAACCACCCACATCCACAGTGTCCAAGCGCCACATCTTCCAAGTCACAGATCATCACGAAAGTGGCATAAACCAAGGAATCCTTTGTCCCAGGGCCATTCCGTTCGTCTACGTACCTTGGAGGCCCAGGAACACCCCGATGGATCGAGGTGAAACGTGTGAAGCGCAGGAGCTCTACTGAAGATACCATGATTGACTTGATGGCGAATGGCTGCATGGATGATGTATAGAGGGTATTAACGATGAATGCCTATCAATGATGATCATTCATAGTGACTAATAATGAATATACTTATGAATAATGGTCTATAGTCTATAATGGTTGATGAATGTTGATGATGCTTTGGAGCGTGATTGAGACCTGTCAAAACGGGTGAAATCGGCATCCAAGTGATGATGGCAAGAAACGATCGGAAATCGTAATCAGAACAGCAGCAGCCGGCTTGGGATGTTTGATGTTTGATGCTCGTTGCAAAACTATCAGCACCCAACAACAAAAACAGCTGTTCAACAGGATGTTTGACGTCAGTTCAGCTAAGAAAGTTAAATCAAAACTATCAAAACCACTTACATCAGCTTAAATGCGCAGTAAAAAACCATCAAAAACCGTCGCCATCAGCAGGGTTCTCCCTCCCCACTGCTGGTAGCTGTCCAGGCCCACCATGGCCATGGCCGCCATGGCCGCGCCAAGAAACGCTCCCAGCTCCAGCGATAGCACCAGCCTGGCCGACGACGCGATGATCCTCAGGATGAACATCAGAATTTTTGATTTTACAATGGTTGATTGGTATCTTGTTTAAAGATTATATGATTGTTTAAAATAATGTTTACAATGGTATTGTTAAACAATGGTTGATTTATGTCAATGGTATCTCAGATAAGGGTTGTTTTTCTTTAAAGATAATATGATTTTACAATGTTGACTGATTTTACAATGGTTGATTGATCATCAATCATATCATTAGATTAACATTGATCTGATAGTCTGAGATTGATTTTTATCTGGTTGATTGGTATCTCAGATAATGGTTGTTTTTAAAAAATAATATGATTTTACAATGTTGACTGGTTGATTGGTTAATTGTATGATCATCAGATAAGCATGATTAATCTGGTTCATTGATCATCAAACTCAGACTTTTTTACTGGCTAATTGATCATCAGTATGATCATCAAATAACATTGTATGTTTTTGATTTCACAATGGTTGATTAATATCAACTGATTATCCTTTGGTCATGGGTGATTGATAAAGGTTAATCATGCTTAATTCATGCTTGATAGGGATAATGACCAGCAAATGGTGGTTTCTCAGCTCAAGCCATAGGGGACCCAGAAAATGGATGTTTTATTAGTAGACCGCACTAATAAAATGAATGATGTGGAGGACCCGTGTCTTGAGAAACCATCAAATAATGGTTACACTCTGATAAAGATTGCCCTGGTTTCGTGGAAATATCCACGATTTTCAATGGTGAATCTAAAAAGAAACTGTAAATTTTAGCTTCCAGGGATGATCATGGTGGATATCAGCAGTAAGAAAAACCCTGTGGTTGAGCAATCATCATGAACAATGATGGACCTAAACCCCACCAACCTGGTTTCAAACCAGGCTGGGTATGGTTCACTTGGAAAAAATACGACTATGGACTATGGGTCAATATATGTCAATATTCATCAACTAACTAATGGGGGATAATCAGGGAATAATCGCCAACGATATAGGGAAAAGAATGGTTAATGATGGGGGAACCAGGGGTATAGGGTTTGGACCAATAGCCATCTCATGGCACATCCTCCCAAACTCTCAAGTACCGGAACAGCTGACTACCCAACCTTCCATGTCAGTAGATCCCCAAATTTGGTCAGCAAAAAAGTAATTGAGTGTCTCTCAAAAATAGGGGACTCCCCAAGTCATCCAATTTCAATCATAATTTTGAGTAATCATTTTTTGGGTACCCTCGCTTTGCGAAACAGCCAAGTGCTGACCTATCATCAAATATGGCAACGGAGAAATCACCGAATCATTACCAGTCAAGCAGTCGATTGCTACCACCATTAGCCAAGCCTGTAATTACGAACCGTCACCAACCACTACCGGCCTCCTACCAGCCATGATCAACCACTGCAATGGCAAACTATTATTGGTGGTGTCTTAAAACAGGGGTACCCAAAAAAATGTGCATGATTTATCAGGATACATTGATGATATTAGATGATTTGTGTGGTCCTCCATAACTCGAGAAACCACCTTCTTGACCATTGATCCAGCCATCCCCCAACGACCACCAGCGTGGATCCTCGCAGCCGAGCTTCCCGATCCCTCCTCTGAGACCAGAGTGGAACAGCATCGCCTGGAGGGATCAGTACTGGGACCGATGGAACCCAGGGCTGGTCGGGGTGGACCTGTGGGAACCCCTGCTGTGTGAACGGTTGGTTGATTGCTGGTTAGTTGGTTAATGATGCTAAATCAACAGTTGATCAACCAGCTGTTTAATGGAGTACCTGGTGAAGTTGATCGAATAGTTGATAATGGTTAAATATGCGGCAGTTACGAAGCTGAGGTGGAGAACTGTTAGCTAGTGGATAGGCAGTTACGCAGTTGGATGGGCAGGGCAAAATGTGCAACACCCAAGCACCAACTGCGCAGTTCACTTCGGGATGCTGTATGGATGTCTTCCAGGTACCATCCATGGAGGATAATCCCATGGAAATTATCTTGAGCAATCATCCAGAATCAATTGACCATAGGAAACTAATGGATGACACCTATGCTTACATGACTACGTTGATCAACCTATGTTGTTAACCCTCCTTTTGTTCATAGACAGCTGACATCTCCACGGCTTCACAGCTTCGTTTCGACTCGGAGGTTTCGTTTCGGGCGAACCCAAATCTCCACTGCACCGGTGGGTTCCCTCAGGGAATAACCCATGTGGGCATATCCATTGTCCATCGTTCACAATGGATCGCTTTTCATCTCAAGGGAGAATCATCAACGATGGAAAACCACCATTCTTGGAGAGACCAACGGAAAGTACTGCCATACAGTTGGTATATCCATACCTTTGTATCTCGGTCTCCCCTGTGATGTGGATCAACCTAAACGATGATCAACCCATTTTTGGGGGGTCAACGATTTATCGACTCAGATACCGCCAAACCAGCCGATCAACATCGACCAACATTGATCAACATAGATCAACCACACCTGATGCTTCCAACTGATGTAGTGGTTTTTCTCGGTGGGCACGTGCTTGCTCACGAAATACCTGGCTGGGTCACCAAGTTCTGAAACAACGAGCTTGAGGAGAACAACGGCGTCGAAAAGCCAATGTGGGGTGCACAAGTAGTGATGTTTGAGAATTACTGATAGATAGCAGTCAATAGTTGTCAATGGTGGGTGAAAACGGTTGATGATGATGACGATGATGACGATGATGATGATGATGATGATGGTGATGATGATGATGGTGGTGATGATGGTGAGTGTGTTTATCTTTCGTTGAAAAACACACGGCGGCTCATGTTTTTTGGCAAGGTCACCACCCTTGCCGGGTCAGGTCCCCGTTTCAAGTAGCGAGAAATACAGTGGCCTATTTGTAAGTGACACCATCCACCTCGCAAAAATACAAGGTGGGCCCCTAGTTATAAGTTGGTACATAACTTTTTGCACGCCATTTCACTGTAGCTATATCAATCATAACTGATAGTTGCCCCAGTTATCAACCAATTCAGCTAAAGTTTGGGGGCCCCACTTTGTACGACTCCATCCAGTGTTCAGGTCATCAGCAGGTCGAACTGCATCCAAACTTAGTGCTACCTCATACTTATGAGTTGCTTGAAAAGTTCCTGAATTTTAGCATATATAGTATATTCACAGTATATCTATTTTCCATTGCAGCTACCCTGATCACAGGGCAATTTGGGGCCACTTAGTATGAACGTCCTCGTTGTAACCATGAATGATTTGCGGCTACGCCAAGCCGATACGCCCAAAAAAAACTGGAATTTTGGGGCGACTGCCGCTCATTTCTTGGTTCTAACATCAGCAAATCTGCTGAAAATCAAAACGACATACCGTTTTTGATCAAAAACATGCCAACAAATCAAAAAAATCACACCATCCATCCATCCATCCGTCCGTCCGTCCATCCGTCCGTCCGTCCGTCCATCCGTCCATCCATCCATCCATACATCCATTCATCCATCCATCCACACCCATCGACTTCGCAGCAGTTGAACACCCCCGTTTTGGTTGGTCCAATTGGTGGTTGCTTGTAGCTGCTTCACTGCTTTGCTGCTCTCGCGGGGTCCTACCAGTTGGCTCAGGAGGTCCCATGATAGAACCTATGACCCCGGTGACCGCTGGTAGAAGAACCAGTCACAATGTTTAAGCACAAAAACCGAATATTTCCACGTAGTTTTTTGGATCGTGCAATTGTTAAATATATTTCCACCATCCGAAATCACGATGGGTATCTATTGGATCTTAATCACCTTTGTGGTATCGCCTTTCACCATTGACAAACACTAATCATCAACCCATCACCATCACCATCATCACCATCATCATCATCGTCACAAAGCCATCACTCACAATTACCAACCTCATTAACCACCATTCACCACCATCAACTCATGATGAACCATCATTCACCATCATCAACCATCAGTAACCATCACTCACCATCATTACCCATCATGAACCACCATTCACCACCGTCAACCATCATTAACCATCATTCACCATCATGAACCATCATTCACCATCACTAGCCATCATTAACCATCATTAACCATAACTACAACTCAATAAGTACAGCTAACCATCATTGCAAGACCATTCTCAACCATGACCAGCAATTAATGATCAACCGTTTCATCACCACCATCATCATCATCATCATCAACATCATCATCAGCATCAAACCATCACTTGCAATTATGAACCCTCATTACCCACCATTTGCCAATCATCCTCACCATTTACCAATCATCATCATCCTCATCATGGTGGTCATCATCGTCATCATCATCAAACGATCATTTACAATTATGAACCCTCATTAACCACCATTTGACAATCATCATCAAACCATCACTTAAATTCATCATCCCTCATTACCCGCCACCATTAATCACCATTCTCCTAGCTGCTGCCAACCCTTGAACCCGCTGCCAACCCTTGAACCCGCTTCGCGGTCGAGCGACTTGATGCCGTTGGACATCAAACTCATTGGAAACACGGCAGCTGCTCGGCCCAGAAGGCATGAGAGCATTAACTCGGCGGAGATCACCCAGGGACCACGGATGGCGTGGACGGCCACGGTTGGGATGGTCAGTTGGTTTACGCAAGGGCTACCAATGGTGAAGGCTGACCATGGTTAGGGCTACCCATGGTTAGGGTTACGCAGGGTTACGGTTACGGCCTTGATCTCCTTTGACTTAGCTGCGTAGATAGATCGGTAAGCCAGGCGCGCAAACTAAAGTAAAGGCGCAGCTTGGGAAGTAATTAATTAACTTGGATATACCCATGGTTTTAAACCCTATATCAGATGGCTGAACGAATCCCGACAATCAATGAAAGGTAATTAAATTGCCAATTACGCGCGTCCAAATATGGAATTCACCCGGCGCGAATACCCACCAATGAAACCATCCAAATGAAGAGCGCAACCACGACAATCAAGTCATCTAAAGCAAGTGTCTCATTGGACTTGATGGGGCCCCTTGAACCAAGGACAAGACCACATCCCCCAACCCCTGGAAACCAATTCATTTTCATGTTAACCTGGAAACCAATTCATTTTCATGTTAACTTTGGGTTGAAACGTCATCTGGCTCAAGCCTTGCCCAACGATTGTCAAAATTAGGCCAGCTGCTCTTGGTGATATAGAGATTCGTAAATCCAACGCAGACCACACGGGAAAACAAACTAAAACTACTAGATTGGCTGCACTGGAAGATCAATGACTACCACTACACCACCCTTATGTCGGGGTTCAACAACCAGCGATTGAGATTTTTCCGATTTAGGTTGGGTTGTCAACATTCGGATTTTACACGGCCCCATCTGCAAAACCCCAGGCCTCTACGTTCGGCGGCTTCGATTTTGGTTGCCAAGCGAGCTCGCGCCAGGTCACCACGAAGCCACCCGCCCAACCAATCCCAACCACCCAAGAATCAAAAAATAGGATCTGTGCGTTTTCCGGGTCAGGGGATAACATGATTTGGGTTGGTTCTCATCATTGCTTATTTAAATGGACCATGTGTTGCAAAGGCAATGATCTGCCTTCACATCGCTGATGCATCAACGTAACATGCTTATAAAAACATTTTTCTAGGCACATCTTGTTCTGCAAAAATTCAAAACAAGAAACAAAAAAATAATCACAAAACTAGTTTGCAGAATATTGTTTTTCGCGTTGGATCCTGGACCTGGGGCTGCCGGCCCTCGACGCCTTCTTGGCCCCCTTCATAAAACGACGATGAAACAAGCCGCGTTTAATAGACTATAAAATCAAATAGACCATAATAGCGCACAAATTGGGTAAAAAATATTTTCAACTACAAGGAGGGGGCCTAGGAACACCAGGCTTTAAACCCAAAAACCAAGTCTTAAATGGCATCTCTTCTTGCTGGCCGTAAATCTGCAGAGCAAAGGCAATAGAAGCAGAAGCGGAGAGAAGGCCGTAGACACAAGAGAGCAACGCTGACGAATCTGACGAAACAGAAAAATTTTGGGGTAAGCACTGCAGAGCAACAATTTTGCAAGAGCTAGTTTTTCTGCAGGCAAGTTTGACCCAAAGCCACGCATGAGATCAAGATGAAAGGGGGCCTCGTGAAATGAGTCCAGTATAGGATGATGTCAGTAGATGATTTAAGCGGGAAAGCCAGGGAAAGAAAAACCTTACCCACGCACCCTATAACAAGTAGACGCAACTCACCAATCGTACCCGTGCGTGGGAGGAGGCCACTACCGGGCCCTCGAAACCAAAGCAGAAGTAGGCGCAATCAGATATCTGTTCGTCCATACGCGCGATAAGATAGGGGGCAAATAGACACTTGCTAGACATGCATGCATCAGTATGGGGGCGGGCAGGTGGGAATGCCCAGTGCGCGTTTCGAACCAGGACCACCAAAAAAAAAGCCTAACGTTGTAAACCACGAACGAAATATGCTCAGTTACATATGCAATGCTCCCCCAACCACTAAAACCAGCATGGCCAACAATGGGAATAGGAACAAGTGACCTAACGCGGCGACGCTCGGAAAAGGGCGAGCGACACCTCCACCTATCAGCCAAATAATAATCTAAAGCGAGTAATCAACAGGTATCCAACGCCCTAGTCATAGACTTGGGGATATCACTCTATTGGGTTCTTCTCGTGAATCATCGGGTTCACCAAGAAAAACCAATTAGGGAAGTGACCAGGGACTACATGACCAAAACCTGCCAGCCCAACCTTTGACACAGACCGCCGGCACCCACGGGCCGCAGCCAGCTGCCACCCCGATCCCCAGCCCAAAGGACTAAGAGTGGCCAAATCATCATCATCATCATGATCATCATCATCAGCAGCATCATCATCGTCATCATCATCATCATCATCATCATCATCCTACAGAGGTAATCGGGTACCATCCTCTCCCCTTGGCCTTGCTGATCCTTTGTCTGTTTCTTTGACTTTGTTTTCCACTCCTGCAAAAGGGATCTGAATTGTTCCAAAAAGTTTTACATGCATTATGGCATCAGGAATCCAAAATAAATCACGATAAAAGATGGCATCATCAAAAATGGCGGCATCGTGAAACCAAGCAATGTAATTTTTTGTGGTCACAGCCCTTCTCAAGGGTCTAACACGGTATTCCCCCCAGTCAGCCGGTGATGTGGCACGGTGGGGCGGCGGGCGACACCAACTTAGACTCCATAAGGATCGATCAGGTGGCTCAATCCATACAGAACCATAAATCCCAACCTGCATTGGCCCTCAATGTCGCAACCCTCCCTGAATGATGATGGGATCGAAAAAATAATCAAAATGACGGCCTCATCTGGCCCCTCCCATGGACACATCCCCCTTCTCAAGGGTCTAACACGGTATTCCCCACCAAGTCAGCCAGCGATGTGGCAGGGTGGGGCGGCGGGCGACACCAACTTAGATGACCCTCACACGGGTCACCTCGCACTTGCCACCCTGAAAACATCTGACTTGCAACCCTTAACATCAAAGTGGAAAAATCTCACATTGCGACCCTGAAAAGTCTCACTTGCAACCCTGAACGTATCAAATCTCCCCCCCCCTCTGGCCACAACTTGCATGGCTGAACATATCAAATCCACCACCCCCTCTGGCCATTACATGTATGGCTGAACATTTCAATTCGTCCTGGGCACGCAGACGCACGGTATTTGTTTGTGCCCACGCCCCATCACACTTTGATGCACACACGCGCGCGCCAATATACAAAAACGTTTCATGTGAGCCCGTCCTCTTCAGCAACTGGGAGAAGCCACGCGTGGGCCAGATCTTCTCGCATCAATTGATGCGGGGTCCACCGCGGCATGCTGCCGGTCACAGCAGCCAGCGGCTTCTTGGCCCCC
>VSDK01005640.1:149206-163661 GCA_009767595.1 Symbiodinium kawagutii | reverse complement strand
AATGTCAGGCTTGCGCAAGCTGCGTGGACTAGCACCGGGCCTTGTTGGAGAGGAACCGGTTGGGTCCCCACAGCTTCTTTTCTCGCAAGCATCGAGGGCGCCTAAGCGCGCAAAAGACAAAGAGACCCTTGCCTTCGAATTCAGCACGCAAAAACAGACCAGGGGCCCCAAGGGGAACCAACAATTGACGACGCCTAGATGGTGGGTTTAGCTTTGGCTGTAAGGCTCAGACGATGGCGACTCCCAAGCTTCGATCAGGCGCCTGTCGCCAAGGAGGAAAGGCTGCGGTCTCGAACGACAAGGTGAACATAGGAGACTCCAAAATATTATTACCGCAGGACGCGCTAAGAAGCGCAAAACTGCTGGGGCTTGCGCCCGACGGTGCCCGCGGGAACGATTGGAGCCTCGGCATGGCGCCCGTATCGTATGTGGGTGGCGGTTTGCAGGCATAGGGCTGAGTTTGGGACCGTGTTGCCCTCCAAGGCGTGCTTCAGCCTGTTCCTATCCTGGCAAAGAGTAAGCGTAAGAGTTCTGTCCTGGCAAACAACCGGCCCAGAAAGAATGTCAGGCTTGCGCAAGCTGCGTGGACTAGCGCGGGGCCTTGTTGGAGAGGAACCGGTTGGGACCCCATTTGGACTTCTCCTTGGGCAAGAAACAGCGGGCATGGAAGCATACGGGGCATCCGATCAACCAGTTCGGCCACGCTAAGGCCCCCACGCCGCCCTGCGCCACCCACGTGGCGAGCGTGGGCGGCCTCACCGTCTTCGCCGACAGGCCTCCGATAAACATGGCAAATGCATTTGCAAGGGGCCCCTTTAAGTTGAGATGCCTTGGCGACAGTGGGTGCGCATGAAGCGCTGGTCCGCCTGAGATGCAGGCCGCGCAGGCCCTAGAACCAGTCGACTGGGCAATACGCTCGCTGGGTTCCCCACAGCTGTCTTCTTGGCTCTACCAGCTTCTTCCCTTCTCACCTGGTGGCAAAGCTGGTGCAGCGGGTGCGGTTTTATGACAGAGGGCTTACAAACTTTTGACGCGAGAAAATTGAAACGCATAAAAACCAACCGAGGCCGAAGCAAAGGCATGGCCGCGGACTGCCGCGCAAGGCGCGCTTGCCTGGCCGCGGACATTGTAACATGTGATCAACGACGGCGCGCTACCCTTCGTGATAAATGCAATCGTCCAACTGAGGCGGGGACAGGCGGGCGTGGCGTCTGCGATGCGCGATGCCTGGCGGCCTCCACCACCAAGCAGGGAAAGCAACCCGACATATCACAGCTCTACCCTGACTCACCTGCCTTGGCCTTCGCCTTCGCGCGGGCGTTGCGCCACCGCGTATGTCCTTTCTCGCATGCCTGAAGGAGCAGCCGCATGGTTTTTGGAAGTACATGGAAAAGAAAGCGTTGAAGCATCACAGTCCATATACTTGACGGTTTGCGAACAAATGCCGGCCTTCTTTTCTGGAAGAGGCACCGGTAATCCGCGGGCCTGGAGCAGTGGTGCGAAATGTGGAGACCACTACCCCCTCTGGCCATTGCACGCATGACTGAACATATCAACTCCCCGACCCCCTCTGGCTGTTGCACGCATGGCTGAACATATCAAACCCCCACACCCCTTCTGGCCATTACATGCGCGACTGAACATATCAAACCCCCCAACCCCCTCTGGCCATTACAAGCATGGCTGAACATATCAAATCCTTCTCCCCCGTGGCCACTGCATGCATGTCTGAGCATATCAAATCCTCCACCCCCTTTGGCCATTACATGCATCGCACCCCCTCTAACCATTACATTCATCACTGAAAAAAATCACATCACCCACCCCCTCTGGCCATTACATGCATGGCTGAACATATCAAATCCCCGACCCCCTCTGGCCATTACATGCACGGCTGAACATATCAAGTCTTTCTCCTCCTGAGGCCA
Source organism: Symbiodinium kawagutii (assembly GCA_009767595.1). Taxonomy (NCBI): domain Eukaryota; class Dinophyceae; order Suessiales; family Symbiodiniaceae; genus Symbiodinium; species Symbiodinium kawagutii. The sequence goes on along the minus strand of VSDK01005640.1, from coordinate 161,733 downwards.
TTGCCCGCTTGTGTGAACATATCAAATCCAACACCCTCTCTGGCCACTACTTGCATTGCTGAACATATCAAATCCACCACCCCCTCTGGCCATTACATGCATGGCTCAACATATCAAACCCCCAACCCCCTCTGGCCATTACATGCATGGCTCAACATATCAAACCCCCAACCCCCTCTGGCCATTACATGCATGGCTGAACATTTCAATTCCACTACCCCCTCTGGCCATTACATGCACGGCTGAACATATCAAACCCCCACACCCCTTCTGGCCATTGCATGCATAACTGAACATATCAAATCCCCCACCCCCTCTGGCCATTGCATGCATGACTGAACATATCAAATCATTTTCCTCCTGAGGCCATTGCATGCTTGTCTGAACATATCATGTCCCCCACCGCCTCTGGCCATTACATGCATGACTGAACATATCAGATCCCCCACACTCTTCTCACTTGCGACCCTGAAAAACTGTATCGTTTTGAATCTTGATTTTGCCTTTCATTGCACCTGCCAGGCGAAAATGAACATTACACCTCTGTCAAAGAGTTTCAAGGTCACAAGCGATCACACGCGTCACACGTTGTTTTGTAGGACCCTGCCAGCACGTCAGCACCCTTGTCTCACTTGTGCCCTGAAAAATTGATTGGCGTTCAAGCTTTCTCAACCAAAACGCGTTCAGGGTCACAAGCCAGAGGCCAGCAATTTTGACCCCATAGCGGTCGATCAGGTGGCTTACCCAATGATGCCTGTTGTCCCAAACATGCGAAATATACAATCGTCGAACGTTGCCCTTGTCTCTACAATGCCCTCATCCTCGATCGTTTTCGTCGCTTGAGCCTTTTCAGATGAATAGGGTAATTCACGCATCAAACCTGCTGTGAATTGGGCAATCCACCCTGAGGGTCACTGACAATCCAAAAAAAATCGAACCGAATAGATTTCAACCATCCCCAAAAACATCGGCGCGGAGTGGATGGGGAGGTTCCCGGCTCAACCAACCGTTACAATATCCAGCAACCAGGCCATCTACACCGCTGGGCAATCCATCCTGGGGGTCAGTGACAACCCCAAAAAAAACATCGAACGAAATAGATTTCAACCAACCATCCCCAAAAATATTGGCGCGGAGTAGATGGGGAGGTTCCCGGCTCAACCATATCCAGCAACCAGGCCATTTACTCCCCTGGGGGGGTTGAGCAATCCATCTTGGGGGTCACTGACAGCCCCAAAAAAACCATCGAACCAAATAGATTTGGGCCGGCCATCCTTGAGGACGTTGGCGCGGCAACCTGACCACCACCGGCTTTGCGAAAACAATGAACAAAATATGTCCCCGGTCTGGTATCAGTTCAAAGCCTGCTTGTGGTGAGCTTGTGTGCATGAATGCAAGTGTGCAGAGCTTGGTAGAGCTTGGCTGAAAGTACCAGTGCTTAATGATGCACCACAATGCTGCGCATGTGATAGCCTGTGTCCCTGCCCGTTTCCAGGTCCATGTTTTGGACTTCAAAATTTGGCGCTGCAGTCTTAGCTGCTGGTTGGGTGGGAACATCTGCCGCTTAGAAGCGCCCGTCTCAATCCAAAGGCCTGCGCGGGTAGTTTGAAAAGCAAGTATACCGACACAGATGTATTCCCAGTGGCCTTTGCAAGTGGGGTGCGATGGTGGGCCCCGCTTTGTTCGGCGGCGGCGTCACGTCCTAGGACAAAAATTGCGAGCAAACAAACATGATTTCTCGGCTCAACCAACCCTTACAATATCCAGCAACCAGGCCATCTACTCCGCTGGGGGGGTTGGGTAATCCATCTTGGGGGTCACTGACAACCCCAAAAAAACATCGAATCAAATAGATTTAAACCAACCATCCCCAAAAAACATTGGCGGCGGGGAGTAGATGGGGAGGTTCCCGGCTCAACCAACCCTATCCGGCAACCAGGCCATCTACTCGGCTGGGGGGTAACCGGTGTTAGTTAAATGGAGGCGTCTTCAATCCTAGTGGTCGCACAGAGCGGCCCGCTCCCTCCAGTTAACCAAATCAATTTATCAACATACAAATATTGATATTTTTTGTATATGAACCCTCTAATGTAACAAATATTACCACACGAATGCTCAGCTCACACATCAAGACAAGGACCCTCAGAGATCCTCAGGGCCAATCCTTTTCTCATATTCCTGGCTACAAGGCCTAAGGCTTACAGGCGCAAAACATAGACAGGATTTCACAAGGTTTGCAGCTGTATTCACAAAATATCACAAAATTCTGACATATTGTAGTAATTGCATTGTATTCTGGCCATTTTCCAGTGGTGTATCAATAAACATCTATTCGAACGGCCCTAAAACCATTCAAACGACCAGAATACATTGAAACGACCCTAATTCGATAACAGCCTATCTAGCCAAATGTGACTATCTAATTATGCCCTTTATTGCTGATTGCGCAAATACTATTTTGCATTCTCTACCCAAGTGTGTACTGTTGTGGTCTATTTGATTTTAGCCTACTAAATATGGCTTATTTAATTGTCGTTTTTTGAAGGGGGCCCAAAGGAGTCGAGGGCCGGCAGCCCCAGGTCCAGGAACCAAAAAACAAAAAGCCATATTCTGCAAACTAGTTCGGTGATTATTGTTTTTGTTTTTTTGTCTTTTTTGTTTTTTGTTTTGGAATCTTTACAAAGCACAATGTTCATAAACAAGAGTGTTTTTTTATAACATGTTATGTTGATGCATCAATGATGTGATGGCAGATCAATGCCTTTTTGCAAAACATGTTCCATTTAAATAAGCAATGATGGCAACCGACCCTAATCAGATTATCCTTGGGGCCCGGAAAACGCACCGAACCCCAGAAAACCTATCAAACCAAAGCAAGCGAACCAGAAAATCACTCAACCAAATAGTCAGGGTTTCCTTTCGGGTCCAGAACCTGTCTGCCAAGATGCCCAAAGCGAAAGGAAGAATCCATCCTGGTCGGCAGCTGTGACCTAGTCCCTGACCCAGCTGGAAAAAAGTCTACGAAGCAAGACCCCCAAGTTTCCAGCCAATAGTTGACATGTCTTAAGAAAAGATCATAGCTACTAACTCTAGAAACTAAGGATGGTTGGCAGCCAGTGATGGTAACCAGGGATTCTGCTTGTAACTAGTGCTGGTTCATAATCCATGCAGCCGTCCAAGCGATCCAGCTTGGTATCCCAGGGATGCTGCTCAGCACAGCTGGGTAAGCCGCCCATCCCAGCGCTGCTTGGGACCAGCAGTGGTAGGCAGTGGTAGGGTCGTTGGTGGATGGTTGCCCCCGAAAAGATGCGGGTCACTTAGAAGCCATCATCCCCAGGTATGGTAACAAGCCGAATGTCGCTGTGGGTACCCCTGGCTCTTCACATCCCATGGCTACGACCAGATTCACCGAGCCATTTTGGGTTGTAGATGGTAGCTGGTGGGTTATGAAACAGCCATATGTACCCCTCGTCAACATCCCATAAATGGGCGTTTCTTAAGATTGGGAACAACCAAAAAATCAGGGTTATTGTCATACATGGCCGATAAAGGATGATAAGTGGGGGTCCCCTATGGCTTGAGAACCCCCCAACCACTGGCGCACCGCTGTCAGAGGTGCAAGGCGCCTTGTGATACTGCACAGCTTGCACTCCACAGCACACAAAGACCACGGTATCCTCAGCTCGTGCGGACAAACTGTTGGTGTTACCCATGCATCATCCGCAAAACTCATCAGTGATTTGCCCCAGCAATCGCATCTCATCCTGGATTGTTGTTAACACCACAATGATCTGATGGGATCATCTACAGAGTTGGAGAGCAGTATGCTCAACCCTCGGTGCCGGAAAGAGTCGACAATAGAATGCGCATTCTGTGATCCTGCGTGCCATTATTTTCATCATATTTCCCAGTGTGATGCTGGTGAGGACCAACATAATGGGAATGACAAAATTGATTTGATGGAAATTCCAGGGTCAATGCATGGGAATTGGACCAACGTGATGATCAAATTGATGGAAATTCACCAACATAACGATCATCATAAATGGAATCAACGTAATTTCCATTGAATCAATCTCCAGGAATTAATGGAAATTCGTTAACATCATGATCAACAACCCCGCTGGTTTGTGGCACCCCTGGCTGGTTAATAAAATATGAACTGGTTGGTGGTTTCAACCCCTATGAAAAATATGCTTGTCAACCAACCATTTGCTAATAATCACTCGGGAAAATGAGCGCAAAATGTGACTGAAACCACCAACCAGTAGTTCTTTAACCACTCTTGTTGCTTATTATCCCCTATTATTAACCAGCATTAGCTGGCTATAACCCTTGGTTAACCCAACCAGCAACCAGTGATGGTTGGTAACGACCTGTGATCAATCCTGGAGACGAGTCGTTCAGCAACCCATGGCTGTCGCCTCACCGCCGCGCAGGCGCCGCAGGCCAGGGCTCGCCCACCGAGGCCAGCTGTTTCAGAAAGAACGAGGCCAGAGTGGTGGCCTGGTGGAACTCATCGGGTCAATGGACCTACTGAATGGTGAGTCAAATCATTATAACGAATGAATTAGTAGGATAGAACAACTAATGATCCATATAACTAACTAATGATTATAATGATTATAATGAATATAACTAGTGAAAATTGGTAGCATGGATAGTGCTTTATAATGGAACTATAATGGATTATAATGGAGTTGTTAATGATTATAACTGATGAATAATGGATTATAATGGAGTGAACATTGGTAGCACTGGTGAGTGCACACTGGTAACACTGGTGAGTGAACATTGGTAGCATGGATAATGCTTTACAAAATAATTGATGGTGAGTTAATGATGGTCAATGGTGAGTTGAATGCATGGTCAATGAGTTCATGGTGAGTAAATAATGGTGAGTCAATAATGGTCAATAAATTCATTATCAGTCACTGAATAACTGATTGACTGAGTACTGATTGTCAATTCAACCGAGTTATAATGGCAACCATGGTGAGTTAATAATGGACAATCGTAGGAGTACAGTACATCAATGGTTGATCAATTCAAGATAAAAGCTCATGGTGAGTGAATAACGGTCAATCAGTTATGTTATTAATCATGGTGAGCTGATACTAGTTGATGACAAGTTGAACTAATGGTGCGTTAATTCTTGGTAACCACCCCACAAGGTGGCTTGATCATACTGCTTACAAAGCTAATCATCATAGGTAATATTGTAAGATATCATATGATTATAAGGTGGTAGTATGATCAAGCATGACAAACCAGGTAATGAGTAGGCAATAGTTATGATGGCCTTGGTGGTAAGGATACACAATAAGATCCGTTCACTAGTTGATCAGAATGGTCAATGGAATGGTGAAGCGAATGACTTAATGCGGATGGATTCAGCTGATGGTGAATACATGCTTGCTTGAAGGTTGATGGAGAATAAACGGTGGAACGAATGACTTAATTAATGGCTATTGGAACAATGGAATAACTATGGTTATTGGTTGGCTCATGGGATGTAATCTATTGCTGACAACAAACGGTTGACACTGATCAAAACTGGCTAGTTGTGATATCACCAGGGATATTACGCAACAATATCGAGCAATCAGCATATATCATTGAGTACCGTTGATAATCTCCTTAACATCATCAACCAAGGTCAGCTGTCGTCAATCATCACTCACTACATACAGTGTCAATGCTAATGAGTCAAAACTCTGGTGAGGCAATTCTGAGCGGTGGCTTTTAATGGTCATAAAGTATATGATAAGATGAAAAAACAGTCAACAGACAATGGCTGGTCATAAAAATAAAGCTTCATGATATGAGTTGGGAAATACTCATTGGGGTTCTGGCAAAATACTTGTGGGTTCATCACACATGCTTCCTGCTTGTTGGCTGATGGGACTAGTGATTCTCTAGCGCTCAGCCATTCATGACCAATAGTAAATACTATGAGAAAGCATATTGTCAACAAGTGGTAAATAACAGGAATGGTCCCGTTGATAAATGGTCAGGTCAAACTGGTTGATACTAGTAATGCTTAGTACTAGCAACGATTAAATCAATAGTTCGTCGTGAATCAATATACTTATCTTGACCACTGCTTTGTAGTCAATCATCAATCATTGATCACCAGCTGACTAGTTAATACCTGGGAGTTACTAGCATCGGACAATTCCATGGTTCGTAATACTTCGCTATTGGTTGTCAATGGTGAACAAGATCAAACAATACAGGTATTGTAACATATATTACTGCTTTGTCAAACTATAACAATATCAATGGTTGCGTGCTGGTAATCAATGGCACTTGCTCGACTTGGTGTGTTCTTGTTGGATTAGCTGTGACGATTTACTGTTATTGGTCGGTACACAAAGTTACATGTGTCATTGGTCATTGGTCCATTGATCAGCTATAGGCTATATCAATCCATAAAATATCCTATTCATCGCTTTTAAAAGGTACTTTTGTATTTTTTTCGATCGAGCGTCTGGGCTCCCGACGGACAAATTTCAAAAACTGAGACTGTACAAACCGACACCACACCCTTCCAATAAAAGGCAACCTGAAATCAATGCAAAATGCCGTCCACACCTGCACTTATGAAATTACCACGAGATTACCTTGAGGGGCCAGTGGCCTGGGACTTGCCCCATTCAGAATGGGCCGATCCGTTGTAGAATGGTACTTTTGTATTTACTTCGCATTAATACGTACATGAATGTGCATGCTATACATAATCATATGCACATATCTGACCATTAAAAACTTCTTATGCAGGTCCAGTTCACATTGGGAGTATGCGCAAAATATTTGCGCTTAAACTCCTCCCTTTTCAAGTGATCTAGGATAATTTGATTGTCTTCCCTTTATGATTTCTTGTTTATGATATCGATATATCTACTTATTGAGATGTAGATATCTACACATTGATATATCTCCAGTGGATATTGATATATCATGATATATCTACATATTGTTTATTTATTCATTTACCCCTGCTTCCCCTATATTAACCATTGTTTTCCCTATCATTCCTGGTGGTTATCCCCTATTAGTTGGTTGATTAATATGGACCGATAGCCATTTGCCAGGAGCACGAGGATCCACGGCGCATGCGGCTCTCCGTGCCTCCGCGGAGAGGTGTGTCGGCGCATATCCACCGATCATGATCGAAGCGAAGAGCACCGTGATGATGCCTGGCGATGCGTCGCTGTCCAAGGGCTGAACAGGTGGTGCTTCACCACCCATGGTTAAGTAGTGGTTCATAGTGGTTATATATGGTTAAGAATGGCTAATAATGATCATTAAGTGGTTGGTGGTGCTTCACCACCCCTATGAAAAATATGCGCAAGTCAACCAACCAATTGTTAATCATTACTAGTGAAAATAATCAAAATGTGAATGAACCAGCCAGCAAGGGGTGTTGGTGGAGTTCGATGGTGGTAAATGCTCAGCGGCCAGAGCAGCCCTAGCAGTTGAGGGTCCCCAAGGATGATCAAGCCTTGCGCAGTGAAGTCCAGTCAGGACTTCATCATGTATCCAGAAGTGCATCCAGATGCCCTGGTGTGAACGGACCAAATATTTTGCACTCTGGTTTTCACTGAGACTTCCAGCAGTTCAGAGCTCCTCCGCTATACTCTTCATGGAAAATCACCACATATTTTTAGTTAAGCCGGTGGTGCTTGATGAAGAAATGCATCTCACATAAATTGCAACTCTCGGAAGATGCTGGCGCTTCGCATTGATGTACCACTATGAACTGGTCAAAGTCCACTGCACCAAATCCAAGTCTTCGGGAATCGAAGTAGGCTTGGGCCAACCACCGGTCTGTCTCCTTGCAATGGGTGAAAACAGAACCATTGAAACCACCTTATGGTGTACGTTTGTAACGGTCTCTTTGCAACGGAAATCCTAATGAATATGTAATATGGTTGTTTTGTCAAAATCGAGTGCAGTCCGCCCAGCGGCCCCTTTTTTTCGTGTTTGTTCAGAGAGTTTTTTGCTTATTTTTCACGAATTGCAACAAAGATCAACTCAATAAACTGAACTGTGACAATACCCTTCAACCATGGTCATTTAAGTCTTTAAAGTACGTAGCCCGAAAATAGTCGATTCATCACTGTAAATGGCTAATCTTGGATGATTGGGGGGGTCCCCTATGGCCTGAGAAACCACCATGCAGGAGAAAACCATCGTTTAAGTGCATGAACTTTGCCTAACAACGTCGGAACAACGCTTTTCCCCAAGCCTGGCTGCGAAATATGGCGACATGGCCCCCCTGTGGTACTCAGCAACCTAAACCGAAACCATAGGGTGCACTAATGGTAGATATCGCTAGCTTGTTAGCGTTCGTTCGATTGGGAATAAACGATTCTTCATCACAAAGCACTTGTTCGTCATCAGAAAGCCGCTGTGAACCATCCACGCAACTCACTGTCCATCGCCATGCATGCCATGATGATGATAATGACCTTATCATCACGCAGATTTGTCCAAGTCAATTGGGTACCCCTATAGTTAGTTTCCCTATCAATAATGGTTAGGTGTCCTACTACCCGAAAAATGGTGTCCTATGATGAACAGCTGGACGGTTAGCAACGCCATAGATACAGACAAATCCATGCAGGAACACTCTCCAGCAACTCAATGAGGGGGTCGCCCCAGCCTGACAGCTGAATTTGCTCAGCTAAGGTGTAGCAAACGAAGGGCACTCCGGCACTGGGTGGTGGCAGTTGCGAGAATGGGATGATTTCTGGAGATTCACGAGTTATCCAAAAGCAAGATGTTGATAACTGATTCAGAAAATGTTTGATGATGTTTAGATGTAGTGCGTATGTGTATAATATATATATATATGCATAGTCTTCTTCACAGGCTATAAATCTAATAGTCAAACGGTCATTCACCTCGGTCGCCCCAGCCAGGTAAGTCGGTGCACCGGGGTAAGTGCTACAAGAGATCTGCCAACTGTGAGGGTCCTACTACAGTCAGCAGTAAGCAACTGCTGATTGCTGACTCATAGCTGTGACGAGTAGTATAACTTAAGTGTAATACATAAGTAACGCAGCAAGTGCAACTGATAACTGGATGCAACCACCAACAGCAGGCTCCACAAACAGCGCTTGAGCAGCGCCACATTGGCTGGTTCCATGGAAGAGTATTCCAACCTCACCAACTACGACCAACCCACAAGGGGCGTACTTGGGACCAGCCAAGTACCTGTCAAGAATTCATGCACTCCAGTGGCTGTGTGGAACTTCAGGGCTGATGAATTTCATTGAAAAATATAAGAAGACATTTTCGAAACTCCGTGAGAATCACTCCGTGGCACACGTTGGCACATGTTGGCACAGGTTTGCCCAGGTTGGCGCATGTTGGCACATGTTGGCACTTGTAACTCGTACAAAAAACAGCAACCTAGGGGACATAAAAGTCCTCCAAATATCGGAGTTCAGCTTGTGATACAAAACCATTTGGGCAATGCCGTAGCCGGGATTTACCCATAAACAACTATCAATGTGCCACAAATATGGGACACATATGAAACAAACACTTCACTTTCACAGGCTCCTTTGACTCGCGAAGCGGTGCAGTGAACAGCTCTTGGTTTGTACGGGCACGTGCAGTTTCAGTATATCATCATGATACAAGTACGAAGCTATAAATAGCCTATAATCAAACATTTTGCTATAACCAGTGTACCAAATCATGTCCAAATCATCACTTGCCATGAATTGTGCTGTGCCATGAGTCAAGCAATCATTGGTTACTCATCACCTCATCATGAATCATTGATTAGTTCTTTGCCAGGTTGCAGGAAGAGGATGGCATTGTGGGCAGAACGCCCCAAGCGGGTGAATCTCATGATGAGAACCGACCCCTTAGCGCTCCGCTGGAAGACTTCGTGGGGAGCGCCGTGATTTGGTGGTTTCTAATGGTTAACGGTGGCTTATGAATGGTATATTAATGGTTAACTCTTATTAAGTGGATTAATATTAGTGGTTATTAACAAGGGTTAACCATTATGTTAGTGGTTAATATTAACAAATGATGGCTCATAAGGGTTTACAAAAGTTTATAAGCTCTTCTAATGGTGAATCAATGGTTAATAAAACGGATGATAACCAGCAAATGGTGGTTAAGCCGTAGGGAACCCCCAGAATACATAGTTGGTTTGTGACTATAAATCAATATTAAAAAATGATTGGGGGGTATCCCTTGAGAACGCACCATTTGGTTGCTGATTTCGCTGGCAAACGATGAACAAAAGGAGCAATGGTGACTCCACGGTTCTAATATGGGCGTTTCTCAAAAAAGGGTGTTCCATCAAATCGTCCATTTATGTATTATATATAAACCAGCAATGTTGGGGGTTCCCTTTCTGAGAAAGCACCATATATAGTTGGTGTATCCGCTACAGTTGGTTCTTATCCTCCATTCATCATCATCATGATTCCCTATTCTCAGCCATTCTTAAACATCATTATCCCAAATGATCAGTCAGCACCCCGCGTTGATGATTCGTTTGGTGATTAAAAATGGTGAGCAGGGTTGACTCCATCGATCCGGTTTCGGCACAACCGCTTTCCGCGTCCGATGCAGACGGGCGATGCGCTGGCCACGTTTTCCAATAATAATTGGACTACAAGGGGGGAGAAGAAGCAACCACATTGGTTAAAGTAATTCTTGGCATATAATGGATAATAACAACGATAGCTATAGTTTACGATGGGATAATGGCTTAAACCGACTATAGTTTTTAATGGTTTATGACTTACAATGTTGATTCATGGGGATAATAACTAACAATAATGGTTAATTAAACAACTCGGGTTTGTCCAAACATTGAACCCCCCGAACTGGGCTTTTCTCCATTAACCCATGTTAGACCCGGCTATGATTAAACATGCTTGAACCAAAAATTGAATCATGTTTGGTTGATTGTTTGGGTATGACTCTCAAACAATAAACCAATGTTCCATAACCTTCCGAATATGAGATCCAGCAATCAAATCAAACACTTAGGAAAAAATCTAACGACGAAGCAAACTAGAAGCAAACAATAAACCACCTTTTAACAAAGTTGATGTTCTATGGAAGTTTAAGTTCTACAAAAATGAAACGATTCAAGAAACATGAGGAAAGTACTGACATGGACCAATCAAGCAACCAATCCATCAACCGAACAACCAAAGACTGACAAACCGAGTGTATTTTAGGTGCGTAATTGACCTTCATATCAAATATCAATATAGGGAACGTGGAAAAAAATAACCATGGACGAAATTGTACACGTATCTGCCTGTGATCTGCATGCGATTGTATCACATGGGAATGCATGACATCATGATATGTTCACCTAAGAAGTGAGCCATAGAAACCAATGTTCAACCAATTATGATGGCTGGCTTGCAATTGGGCCCACAGTGGATTATAATGGGTTATGTCTTTTACTCAAACCTTGTGCAAAAAATTAGCAAAGTCAAATCTGAACAAATAAACACACTAAGCCTTTTTATAGTTTGAGGAAAACATATTATTCGCGGACGATGACAGCAACTTAGCACTGCCAGGTACTGGAATGAAACAATTGCCAGCCAACACTAGGAACAGAATAATACAAGACCACCAGAAACATTCAACAAATTGGTAGTTGCTAGCACCATGTAAATACATACTTCAGCATATTTGACAACTTACGGACGCGGATATCCAATCATAAACGTCACCAAGCGCGTGTCTTCTTGAGACTGTTGAACAAGTGATTGGAAGAGGCACCCAACTTGTTAAAGAAAGATACATATTTCGAGGTTCTTTCCCAAGCCGACCCGCGAGACACAAAATCTCCTTGGCCTAATCAAGAATAAACACCTGCGTCCAGCCATCCTTATGCGCCAGAAGGGTCAACATTTGAGCGCGTCCGTTTCAATGGTTGTGGCTCAATGTAATTGATCCCAAACAGCGCATGTGCTTTGTTCCCAAACCGTTTCCATTTTCTGGGGCGAATCTTGTACTTGATCATGAAAAAAATGTTGGACACACTGCAGCCAAGCACATAGTCGAAACAGGATTGATGTATAACGCACCCCTTTGTCAGCAGAGTGACGCCCATGGAGTTGAGGGTCCATACCCCCCTCGTAAGTTGAAAGAAACAACCAGCCCCGAGACACACCATCCCACTGTCCCGCCGTGAAACTAATGCCAGTGCAATGCCGAGACCACACGAACCAAAGAAAAGCCTCGCAATGGTCAAGTGGACCAGTTTCACTCGCAAACGAAGGCCCACGCACTCCGTTGAACCGGAAAAAATTGAAGACAGGTTACGTTACTATCACGTCTATCTGAAGGAAAATCTGTGTGGGTGGCCTGGCAAAATATCACACGGTCCGCCATTGATCTGTATCCATGCCTCTCCCCAAAAAATATCAAGGACAATAGCAACAACAAGGACAACAACAACAACAACAACAACAAACACAAACAACAACAACAACAACAACAACAACAACAACAACAACAAC
>VSDK01005640.1:67739-147581 GCA_009767595.1 Symbiodinium kawagutii | reverse complement strand
CAACAACAACATGACACCAACAACAACATGACACCAACAACAACATGACACCAACAACAACAACAACAACAACAACAACAACAACAACAACAACAACAACAACAACAACAACAACAACAACAACAACAACAACATGATGACAACAACAACATGACAACAACACGCGCGATACGCGAATACAAATTGCACCAACATGCAGAAACATGAAACACTACTCGCACCACACAACAACAGCCAACAAAAACAGAACACATCTTCCTGTCAAAAACCCGAGCGAATCGAACCCGGCTCCAAAAAAGAGCCCCCCACTCCATGGGATGGCGACGGCTTGTTTCATTCCAAGCCACGCAAAAATTCTTACAATGACCTTCCCCAACCTGGGCCAACGGTGCCGGGAGAGCGAGTGTATCTTTCAAGCATGCCCGGCAAACACAATGGGGTACGAAGTTCGGTTCAAAAATGCTGGTCGATCTTTAATGCAAACAATTTCTTATAGTACAAATCTGCGGCCAACTGAAAGAATACAAGCTCGAACAAAAATTAATCAAGCATTGAAACTGTCTCTCGGTGACCCTATACATCTTATCATGTGCTTCGGCACTACCTTGATGCTCCGAACGCGCCAAGCAACGTCAGGTGTTGATCTGAGGCCTCGGGCACACAGAAACATTGAACAAGTCTGGCCAGAACCTTCAAAGACCAATCTATGACCTGAGAATTATCAAGACCCAACGGGACCCCAATGCTTCCACCAGATTTTTTTCCTCTGCGTTTTTACTGATAATCTCTATTTCGCGCACCCTTCTTTCAACAAAACAGCGACTGCTCAGTTTGGATAGCTACCTTTGAGCGGCAACATCTAGAGCACAGGCTCCAACGAAGGTCTGCCTTTTTTGGAATACGGTGGACACATTTGCCACTGCGCGCAACCTGACCTGTCAAAGGGACCAACCATCGAAGGATAAACCTGAAGAAGGTTTTTCCTCAAAGCTCCTGCTGGCCTTGTCGAAAAGATTTAAGGTGAGCATCGTCCTCATCAAACTTCGCGCGTCTTTGAAGTGAGCACCGTGTGTGATACGTTGGTCGGGGGCTGCTCGAACAGCATGGGAACATCTCAATCATGGAGAAGAACAAACCTACTCCAAAAACTACGGAAGAGCCGTGTTTCTGGGCGCCCTGTCAAGGTGAGGGGGGTTGGTGCAATATGCAAATTTTGGCGCGGTGCGTTTTAATGCACTTGGCTTTGGCGGCATGACTTTTGTTGGGCTGGGTGGTGTCTTTTGCGCCGGAAAGGTTTTTGACACCTTTTTGCTGGACGCGCTCCTGGTCAGTGCCTGCCTTGACCACCTGTGTCCCCGCGTCATACTACTCTCTGACGATTATATTTGTCCACAGAGCCGGCTGCCCCAGGTTCCTTTAGCTCAGTGAGAGCGACGGTCTTATGAGGCATCAGTCGCGGGCTTAATCCCCGCAAGGCCGCAAGGAATATATGATCTTGGCCAGCGTTCTGGAATGAACCTATTCCGCTATTCAATACATGGTGTGGGTGATTGATTGGGGCGATATCCAGATTTATGGCCTAATCGGCCACCCTGTGCTGCTTTGAAGGGTCGGCCGCTGCAGCACAGCGAGGAAGCCAGCCAAACGTTCGCGCCGAGAATCATTCTCGTTGATGCCCTCCTTGGTTCGTTGATCCCAGAGAAGCCCCTGGCTTGACTGTTTCTTGTCGGCTGGCGATTAGCCACCGCCCATCCAACAAATGACACGGCTTCATTGATTTGAAACTTCCGTCAAGAAACTTAATTGCTAGCATTCTTGGACCTGATTGGTAACTTGGCTTGCAGGCACAAAATTTTTAGTGGCCTCCCCCACATTTGTAGAGCATCGCGCTTGAATTTCTTACTTGGAGCTCGTTTCAGTGGAGATTCCATCAATTTGGGAAGGCGGAGCCACAGCTGCCTCCTTTGACATCCAGCCGTGTGCTTCTTCTGTGGCATAACGGGAAAAAACATAGGTTTTCGGTGTGAGCCAAGGTGAGCAAACAGCCAAGTTTATGATGCCTGTCTTATGTCAACCTATGCTCCGGATTCGCCTCAGCTAAGCTCTAGGGTCGACCCATCCCAACTATATCCCTTGGGGTGCCCCAGTGTCGAACAAGGTGATGGCCACCGCATCATTGATCTGTGACTCGCCAAAAACCTAAGTTGCATCGTTGCCCTGTGGCGACTCGGTTGTGATTCGTGATTGTTAAGCGCGGGGTGGGGATTCATGTGGAATTTATGAGGGGATAGTGGGGGATTATGATGAGTGATAAGGAAATTAACAATCGGGGTTAATCATCAACAACACGCGGTCAATAATGAGGTTGATGAAGAATTAACAAGGAGGCTCACGATGATTGATATGAAGCTGACAGGGGTAAATTAATAAATCACAACCATGCCGGGTTCTTTCACAATTGCTATTGGTCTGGATAGTTGCTGGTTGATGGATGAACGCTACTAACCAGTTGTTCCCAAAGGTAAACCAACGAGTAAATTAAATTTCCCACCGAGCAAGTGCTGATGACGAAACAGAATGATACGATAACAAACCAGTACGTCACTTGAGCCGAAACCAAACGAAGAATTGTGGCTAGTACTACTAGCATCTACTAGCACTATTTTCATTTACTACGATGACTACTAGTAAGACCACTCAACCCATCTTTGTCAGTAGGCCCATGTTGCAATGCACCCTAAAAAAGCTCATCCTCTGTGGCACTGGCACGTTGCTTCAAAGCTGCAAGGATATAGAGCAAGGGATCCACATTCATGGCCTCAGTTCCAAAGCTAAGCAGCGACTCGAAAGGTCTGCGGGGAACTCTTCATGATTCTTCTTCTGGTTGGTGGTTTCAACCCCAATGGAAAATATTAGTCAACCAACCAATCATTTAGTAATGCTGGGGAAAATAAAAATGTTTGAAACCACCAACTAGTCTTGGTACAGAAGATATGGGCGTAGGTGCGTATCTGCGCGTGTATCTATATGTATGGACTGTCTCGAAGCCCTGATTCAGCTGTGGTGTGATTAGTTTCAAGGGTGACCACATTGTTGGTAGACAAAGACACCACTACCTCTCTGCTTCTTATGCGCACTTGCTGTTGCTGTTCTTTCAGTGTGGATAGCACAATGTCACCCTGGCTTTCTTACAAATTTAGAATCAAACGTATCAAACCGGTGTCATGTTCTGAGTTTTCCGGCATATACGGTCTGCGATAAATCGCATTAAGGGTTGGTTGGGTGGTATATTCTGACCTGCGCATTGTTGCTCCATTTCTAGCCCGACATGAGTGCCAAGTAAAAAAGTCTTTAGAATACAAATTAGCACTGGGTTCATTGGTAAAACCAGCTAACTACTACTGTCACCAACAGCTAGTTAAGACACGATTAATGTCACCAATCGCCGGTGTTCACACACACAAAACACCAACCATCTATGAAAAATCTTGGGGGTTCCTCTGACGGTAATCCCGGTGGAACATGCCCATGCTCATCGGGCTCAGCACAATTGATCATCTGGTGTTGATTACGTATTACCAACTAATCATGATTGGTGCTGGTTATTGCTGACCAACTGTATAATCATTCTTAATTATATAGTCATTATTCAATCCTTGAAGCTAAAGCAATGCTCATTAATCTTGAACGATTACTAACCAGCAACAACCATTCATCCACCAATCATTTCTCGATCCCTAGATATGGGGGTTTCTCAAAATCGGAGGACCCCCAAATCATCCAATATCAAACTTTGCTTATCAATAAACCAACCATTTTTTGGGGGGCGGTGTCCCTATTCTAAGAAACCACCAAATATCACTGTGGTAAGTATTCACTACGGCCGACCAGAATCCACCACGTTTGCGCCTCCGCCCTGCTGTCCAGGAACACCAAAGGTGGCTAAAGTGGCAACAGGATCCTGTGGCCGATCCAACAGCCAACACACAGACCACAAGTGGTGCTTTCTCAAGTCATATGGGACCCCAAAAATGGTTGGTGTATTACTATAATTGATAGAGGATGATTTAGGGGTACTCCCATGGTGAATGGGTGAATGGGATGTTTCAAGTGCTGTTAAGTGGGACGTGCAATAACTAATCTTCAATTGTTTAACAAGTTGCCATGGGATGAAGAATGGTGATCAAAATAGAATTTAAACCAACTAAGAAAAGGATGATGACATATGATGACCATCATCAGCATCCATTGGTACATGCGTTCCGTAAGGACACTGCCAGTAACATCCAAGGGGGAAAGTTTTGTATCGCCAAGTCAAAGATCCTGCGCAGATCACCAGGGTGAAGCAATGAACGCAATCAGCCAAGTTACTGTCAGCTGGAACCAGCTAGAACCAGCTAGAACCAACTCGGACCAACTAGAATCAACTAGTAGAATCAACTAGAATCAACTACTACAGTAGTAGAATCAACTAGAAAATCTAGAACCAGATAGAATCAACACTTTCAACAACACGTGTGAATGATTGGTGAGCGCTAAATGCTGCCATATCGCGGTTGCCCACAATGGCAAGAGCCGATGACAACTGATGGTCTGGAAGAAAGCATGGAGTCTCCAGCACAACTTTTGAGACCAGTTGTGTGTCTTGTTGCCTTGTAGCTGTGGCATATTCGTTGGACATGCGTGCATGATATAGACACCTAGCATGAAAGCTAGCCCATGATGTAGAGGTCAGATCGCATTATACGATGCACACACTTTGGTGAACATAAGAACGACACAATTCTCTCGTCATGATGTCAGTGCGTTTAATCCAATGATAGATCCATGTGAATTCACCACCATAATTGATGGTAGATCACAAGCCATCCATGGTGAAACAGGATTCATTGACAGGGACCTCCCACTACTACGAACCTATGCCCTATATGGCCACATGCAATGAAAACACACTGTGGTGGCTACACTTGACAAGCTTGTAGTGCTTGATAACAACGTATCTTCACAACCAAGAGGTAGCGAAAATGGTGGAATATTCCAGTGCTATAATCATGACCGTACCAGGTATGTGCTGCCGATCGCAATACACAACGGATACTCGATACAACAGGATCTGTCTTGTGAAGTGCTAGCGACTTGTTCCTTATTACATCCCTGTAACTGCTACTTATCTCGTTGTTATTGCTGCTTACATTCCCATGATTGTCGCTTAGTCAAATCCCTCTTCTTTTGCCTACTGTTTACCAGCATCCACCACTCCTCTTCCCCACCTGTCACATTAGTAGGTGACGACCAACCACCAAAATGATTCGTGGCATTAGCCATGAACGATCATAAGTAGCCATTATCAAACATTGTTGAACATCATGAACCACCATTAACCATCATTGAAAGCCATCGATAGCCGCCATTAGCCAGCTTCTTAATGGTTTTTAGCATGCTTAATGGTGGTTAATAAGGTCATTTCATTAACAGCATCCATAGCCATCATTAACCACCATTCACCAGCTTTGAACCAGTACTTGATGGTGGTTAATGATGGTGAATGATGGTTAATGACGGCTAATGGTCTACCTATCACATAGCTTTCCACACCAGTCACGTCCAAGATTCTGTCGAGCTGATCAATGATGCATAAGCATATGCAGTTCTGGTGTCCTGCAGCCGCTTTTTTGTGTACAAGGTGCCCCCTGTCTGACCTAGTTACCTTAGTTAGCTATGTGGGTCGTTTCTCATGGTTGAGGGTAGTTTATAAGGGTTAATTAATAATGGTTAATTAATGAATGACTAAAAATAGGGATAATAACCAGCAAGTGGTGGTTTCTTGGGCCAGAGGGAACCCCCAAAAAATGGATCGTTTCATTACTATAAATACACTATCAATGATGCATGATTTGGTGGCACCCCACGGCACCCCCATTACCAACTTGATCTACGACTGGGGTTTCCCATGAAACGAAACCGGAGATGGAATTCTCACCCTCGGAACGCGCGGCTGGAAAAAGAGTCGACTACTCGAGGATCTCTATAAGCTGACTACTCCACCATAAGTATGTGGTGTTTTCTCAAAATAGGGAGCCCCCAATATGGTTGGTTTATTCCTATAAATGACTAATAGTGGATGATTTGGGGGTACCCTTATTTTGAGAAACCACCATGTCAATCTTGTCCCAATCATCGCAGTTCTTGGGTTGAGAATGAACTTTCGGCTCAAGCCAGTCATCCGAGAACGCGGCTCTCATTCGATGCCAAATGGTTGGGGCACCAGCGTAAGACTGTTGGGAGTGACGCAATTTTCAGAGCTGGATACGACCATACATTCCCCACTATCCAGCAGTCTGCCTAGCAACAGAGCTGACCTTCTAGTGTTGCTAGTAAGGATCTCACATCAAGTGTTTTCATTCTTAAATGGTGATGATTCACCCAGATATGGTTCGATAGGGATTTGAAGACCCCTGAACCCATATGTGCTTTGACCAATGCCTGCAGCACAATTGTTTTTCAACTATTGGACTAAGCGAGTATCGACGTAACAATGTCTACCCAGCTACATCGAGTTTCCTGCACAGCCCCCCTAAGCGATTGACATAGTTGCCTAAAAGGACCTGTAGTTGCATATCAGGGGAGAACAGCCACCACTGCAGTCTTATTAACCATTGGTCTTGTATAAAGATGGACACCATGGAGTGGTGTGACGATACCCATGCGGTGGTTTTTCAAGATAGGGGACCCCCAAATCATCCACTCGAAACCATCTAAAGCAATAAACTAACCGTTTTCTGTGGGGTCCCCTGTTTTGAGAAAAAACCCACATATTTATATCTCTTCATGGATGGATATTGAGAGCATAATGTCACTTGATGTGTTTGCAAATATGACTTCCGGCTATTCCCGAGCTTCAGCACCTGTCGTACCGACTTTCTCTAACCATTCTGAACCATTGAAGAACAGTAATTAACCCTGATATAACTTATATGGCTATTGGTCAATATTAACCAACCAATAATGGGGTATGATAACCAACAATAACAAAGGAAACAATGCTTAATGATACGGGAACCAGGGGTACAGGATTTTGACCCACTGCCATATATCTACCACTATCCATAATCATGCGTAAATGGATGTAAAGGGCTAACCGTTGCTGATCATTAGGAAGCTTGTTACATCTTGTCACCGAGGCATGGAGAATTCTTCACGAAGTCGGACTGCGCCTTGATGCCATGGTACTCGCCGGTGTAGATGAGGAATTGTGCCACCACGACCACCGAAATGCTGGTGCCAAGGATCGCAATGATCAAGATGTAACCGATCCTTCGGAAGTTTAGGACAAGTTGGGTTGAAATTCAAATGCTGCTCAATACTGGTTAATACTGGTTAATACCGGTCAATACTGGTTAATAATGATCAATAAATACTTGTTGATAATGATATTAATGTTTATTAATACATGTTTATAATGGTGAATGCTGCCCAAGAAATGTTCATAAGATTTCAAAAGGACGTATCTCTAGCCGTTGCATGAGGATCTTCATCAAGGTCGTGGTCCAAGCCAGTTGGGTACGTTGTCATCCCAGCTGGTAGCCGTGGGAGCGCCAGTGGCTACCGGTACTTGTGGAAGCATGAGTGAGTCGCAGCTGAAAATCAACATGGGAGCTTACATCCACAAATCCCACAAAAAATCCATGCAAACTATGATCCAAGCATCAATGCACGATTCTGCGACAGCTGCATGTGGCTAGGTGTACTTGATTTCCGCTGATTGTTCATTGTGAATGCTTCGTCATGGTGAGTACTGCTTGATTGAGAGGCAAGGCCATCAGAAAAATGTGCGAATGGCCTCGATGGGCCTCGCATTATGCCATTATGCTTGACAAAGAACTGGGGTCAGCCACTGTGATCTTTGGGATTTGGCGATGGCTGGGAAATAGTGAAGCAGTTCCCAAGGTGAGTATGTTTGGTACATGTTGGTGCCCGAAATCCGTCCGGACTAGTCCACAGACCATGTCCAGAGTCTGGAGTATGACACTAGCCACCAATCTGCTTGCAAAAATATTACTGGAGCTACCAAGCTGCCTTCAGAGGGGCTGAATCAAAGCACAGGAATTGGTGACGTGCCATCCTTGCCATCTGGCAACCCCCCCGGGTGTTGAGATCATGGGAATCAACCTTCAGAGTGGTATCAAAGTAGACAAGTTGATGTCAATGACCGCAGTTTCTGGCTGCCGGTGATTCTCGTTGCCTTGATGAAAACCCAAGCTGCAACACAGCTGCGCCAACCACGGAGGGTCTCAGGTGCCCCCAGCAACTCAGCAACAAGTCCAAGGGTCTGAGAAAAGAAGTCGCGTTGCCGCAGTGACCATCCAGATTCAAAGATAATCATCGGCCTGGCGCAACGCATGCAGATGCACCAGGTGATCCTCCTGAAGCATCAACGCGCCCAGCGCAAGCTGCCAAGTGCCCAAGGCAGTCCGTTCCAAGAAACCCGCAGGGAGCCAACGAACCCAGGAAGGATGCAACAAAAAATGCTGGGCTTCAGCCAAGCATCAAGCAGAAAAGTTTCAAGGACAAACCTCAGTGGCGCTTCAACCACAGAAGTGGAGTTCAATCAATTGAGCAACGGTGAAAAATCTGAAAGTGAAATCACCATATCATATATCTATCATGGCTCCCTTAATACGTATGGTATCATCCATTCTGGGCCAATTAACTAGTAGACATCCATAATGATACATCCCATAGATGGCAGTAGAACGTTCAGAGGGTTCTCAGCGCCATGAACACGTTGAAATTGTACTTGCGCTGCGGTGTTGCATATGCCAAGTTCAACTGCTTGTAAGCGGTGATAATTTGTATCATAGATAAGCCCTGTGTATCTGAAAGTCTCAGTATCTCCATAACTGATCCCCATAAAGAGGGCCGATTCCCAATCAACAGTTTCTACCCAAGCATCAATCACCGGTGGAGACCTGTGCGAGGTACCCAACCGGGGGTGACAGCCAGTGATCGAACCAGGGCTGCCAGTGATCTCTCAGCAAAGCTGAGGGGCTAAAGATTGCGTATTGCATCTTTGGGTCCAGGTTATCTCGTTGGCCGCCCCAGTTTGACGCATAGAGCACCTAGGTAACGGCAGGCGAGGGGTCTCATCGTCACCCCTTCATGGTGCACGAACGAATGAAGAGAATAATCCATGAATGCCACTGTTCAGAAATCCGTGCAAATAAATAGATAAATAGATAAATAGATAAATGAATGAATAGATATATATATATATATATACATATATGTTTATTTATTTATTTATTTATTTATTTATTTATTTATTTATCTATTTATTTATTTATTTATGTATTTATTTACTTTTTTTTATATGTATATATGAACAAAGAAACAAACAACATGTATACAAACACTGGATAAATGCATCTGCACGTGCTGGATGTGCGCGTGTGTGCGACGTTTGGTGGGAGATGCAAGTAACTTATGTAATGTATATGCAATGCACGTTCTGGATGAAATGTATAATTTAACGGACGAAATGTCTGTAGATCATTTGTATCTAACATATATGCTACTATATGCCAATTATTCGCACTGTCACGCACTGTGCTGGGGCAGCTTTCTCAGTGACCATGACCAAATCCGCCTCAAAATGACTTGAGAAACGGAAGAAATCCATCTCACTACCACCACTCAACTTCGATGTACACTCAGGGTTGGCATCATGGAGTTCCACCTCAAGAAATTCAAGAATTGGCTTACCGCTGTCATCCTCCACTCGCCAATGCTACTCTAAGATCTCCGCAAATCCACCGGTAAGGCTACCACTTTAAGGAACCACTGATTTGAGCGTTTCTCAAAATGGAGGTAGCCCAAAATCATCTTATATGAATCATTTAAAGTAATAAACCAACCATTTTTGAGGCTTTCCTACAGCTTGAGAACCCCCTCTGTTGGTGGAAGGAACCGTTCCTACGCACAGGCAGACAGACCTCGCCAAGCCGCAAAGCCAAGGACAGCGCCCAAGAGCACTGAGACCATGGATTCCGGCAGGAAATTTAACCGAGCACCTGAACGGAGTGGTGGGTCCCCGTCCCACGTCACAACAACGACCAACGGCAACCAGCCGCAACCAGCTGTGACAGTGACCTATTGCTGGTGGTGATATCTCTATGATTGCTGGTTCTGTTTGGGATTGTAAGCTGCCATGGTCATTACTTAGCCATTTTCGTGTATGGTTAATCTGGATGTGATTAACATAAGCCGATAGTTAACCATAGTTAACCATCATCATATCACAGCCAATGCTACTGGATGACAACACTTCCAGCAGCTTTTGGCGCGTTTTGCCAGGGCACGGTGGACCAAGTTGCCACAGACCACCACCAACAGCATGGTGCAAGCGAAACCGAGAACCTCACAGGTTTTCAGGATGATCGGTGGTGGTTTAAAGTGGTGAACGAGCCTTTAAGGACGATCAAAAAGAATTAATGAGCAATATTGACTTAAAATGGATGATTCGTGAAGAGTTCATGATGATTCATGGTGGTTAATGATGCTTGATTATGATAAATAATGCTTGCAAAAAAGGTTAATTAACGATGATTAGGATCGGTACTGACAGTAAATGATCAACAGTGGCTCAAAACTCAAAATGGTTGATCAGTGATGGTGAAAAAGCCGGTGATGGTGCATGCTGGTCAACAAGCTGCTTAGTGATGGTTCAAGATGGAAGAATAGGGATACTAACGGGCAATGCTGGTTGATCGTTGTTCGTAGTAGTCACTGATGGTTGATGATGGAAAACAATATGCCGACAACTATCAACTTATTGGTTAGTAGGGATAGTAGGAGGGATAATGAACCAACCATCAACCATGCTGGTTAACCAACCTAGGACCTATGTGAGTCAACAGGTTGATCAACCTTATATGGGTTAATATACCATCTTGTATGGTTTTGTACATACCTGACGTGTCCCAGGCAAGTGTTGGTTTCACTAATGAAAATGATCACAACTTTTTGTCGAATCAAAAGGAAGCATCAACCACCCAGGAAAACATGATCCAAAGATCTATGAGGTGTTTCCACTGACTTCAGTGATGTCGACAGATCAGTGATTGTCCAACATCAACCAAGCTTAGCAGAAGGAATGTCAAGCTGAGT
Source organism: Symbiodinium kawagutii (assembly GCA_009767595.1). Classification (NCBI taxonomy): domain Eukaryota; class Dinophyceae; order Suessiales; family Symbiodiniaceae; genus Symbiodinium; species Symbiodinium kawagutii. The sequence continues at coordinate 136,415 of VSDK01005640.1, read as the reverse complement.
AGAACAAACCAACAAGCCTGACCGGAGATCAACCAACCTGGCTACTGGTAGATCCGTGTTGATTAACCCTCTTTATGGGAAATGTCCAGCGATTTTTGGTTGAACGGGGGGTGGTTGGTCAATACGTTTCTAACATTTGTCATCATCATCATCATCATCATCATCATCATCATCATCATCATCAGCAGCAGCAGCAGCAGCATCATCATCATGATCATCATCATGATCATCATCATGATCATCATCATGATCATCATCATGATCATCATCATGATCATCATCATGATCATCATCATGATCATCATCATGATCATCATCATGATCATCATCATCATCATCATCATCACCACCACCATCATCATCACCACCACCATCATCATCATCATCATCTTCGTCGTCATCATCATCATCATCATCATCATCATCATCATCATCATCATCAGCAGCATCAGCAGCAGCAGCAGCATGCAATGAAGTATGCGTCGATAACAAATCAGCCAAGAATGTGTGTGTGTGTGTGTCCTGCAAACATTTCAGCAATGGCCCCACAAATTCTGTTTACTTTTAGTATGTTCACCAGGAACACGGTTTTGAGTAGCCTTGACCCAACCCCCCCTGTGTGGAGTGAACTTTGGATATACATACACACATAACACGATCGACACATATAGATATATAGTTATATTTGCACATGCAGTTCTACGTTCATAATATCAAAAATCCTCGCTGGATTAAGCCAGGCAGGCTGCTTCGGTAAATGGGTGTGTTTTATTTTGAGGGGCTCAATTGGCTAGCTACCCAGCTGAAACTGATGCTGTTCTGATGCCACGACAATGACAACCCAACTTCCGATCCGTGGCCCAAGAACACAGATCTTTCTTAGGAAAGCCAGCCGCAATAGCCATCCAATAGCCGTTATCAACCACTAGTATCCACCACTATCATTAAACACATTAAACATTCCTAATCAGTGCCCCTAGTATTCACCATTTGCAACCAATCTTCGTTAATTGAGCCACTACTCACTGGATCACTATTCGCCACCACAAGGTGAGGCCCCTTAGTTTTAAAAGCCGTTTCACCAGCTAGGTGCATCTATCATGACTGGGGGGGCCCAACAAACCAACCCTTTTTGGCCGTTTGACCACGGATATCCAGCTGGCGGGTTGCTGGTGGTTGGATATCAATGGCGGTTGCCGAACCACTGGTGGCAACGGGAGTTTTATCCTCTGGTCATCACTGGAAGCCAAAAATCTGTGCGTTTTTAGCAACAATTCATTCTAAACGATGGATTTTCCGCTTCCAAAATTCCAGATTAGTTTCCCGGAGTGTAATGACCATTGTTCACCAGTCTCATGATTGACTATGATTGCTGACTGGGTTGACCGTACTCATTGGCCATCATCAGGGATCAATGACCATGCTCAGTTTCAGATCAACTATCTACCCTCTGGTAGTTTAACATGGCAACGGAAAATCAACCATGAATGGATCATCTCCCAGAGTTTCTCTATAAAAATGGTGATTTTCCGTTGCCATGTTAAATTGCCGGAGTGTACCACCGACAATTTTACCACTAGCAGCTGGTCGTTCAATTTACAAACATGGCCGGGTATGAGATACAATTGGATCTACCATTAAGGTTGTTACGTGATCATTTTTTACCATGCTTTATGATGGTTCATTCTGCTTGACCGTGGCTTATAATTCCATACGGAAATTTCTGGGTCCATTAAGCTCATGACGGCTCAATCAGATTCTTTTCTGGCAAACTGACCTGGTTGCGTTAAAAATCACCACAGTTTTAGGGACAAAACCATCATAAATCATGGAATTTCCATGCAGCCGGGTTAGTTCGCTCCATCAAATTAATTCATCCTGTTTCAACCATTTTGATCCATTTTTAGGGAATTCCCCAGTTCAGGAACTCCTAGATAAATGATGGCTAGCCATTGGTTTCATGACGCCCTGCATGCGTTGGTCACACCGTTTTTCGACCAGGCCACCAGTTGCTCAGCACCAGAGGTGATGACTGGCGCGCGAAGTGTGGGGAGTCCAACAGGAACAAATAGGTTGATCATGGTGAATGGTTACTGGCTGACTACTGATTAACTAATGGTTAATTGATACGTTAATCGTTAACTACAAGCCTTGAATAGGTTAATCAACAACTAATGGTTAATGGTTAACTATAGGTTAACTATTAGGTCGACTATTAACGGTTAATGGTTGATGGGATATGATATAATCAACTGATGCTTGATGATGATAGCCAACGGTTAACTGTAGGGGAGAATCATGGTTAAGTGATAGTGGGTTAATGGTTGACCAATGGTTAGTGGTTGCTCATTCTTAATGATTAACCAATGGTTTGATGAACTAACGGTTTAGATAGGTGAATTAACAAGTAGGTCAATCAACCAATGACTATACAACAATAATGGTTGATCATTGACCAATGATACAACTATATAGACAATAGGTTTAACAAATAATGATTACGTAATACTCAACAACAAATGATTAAATCATGATAACTATAGGGGAGAATAAGCAGCAGTAGGGTATATCATTTGGTGGTTTATGATGACAACTAATGGTAAACTATAGGGAAGGATACTGGTCAACTAATAGTAAGTTGATGGTTCACTAGTGGTTGAATCAACTAATGATGAAATGGCAAATGGTGATGGTGGTGGTGTCGATGACGACGATAAAGACTATCATACTGAAAAAACAAATTGGCATAATTGACTAAGACTATGATGACCTTCATGACGATTACGGACATGATGAATACGTTTATGAAAATTATCATGATGGTGATGACGATATGAAGAAGATTAGGACTTAACATCATGAACGGAGTAATCACATTGTGTAGTATGGCAGGAGTATTGATGTTCCCCAGAGATACACCATCACTGATGAACAACAAACCAAAGTGACAAGTATTGTGGTTGTATTGACCGTCATCCACCGTTGAACCACATCATGAACCGATTTGAACCATCATTAAACCACCAACTAACCGTCAACCAAACATTGATTCACCAACAATTAACTATTCATCAGCCATTGATTCACCACCAAAGAACTGTTCATCAAACATTGATTCACCACCAAGCAACCGTTAATCAACCACTGATTCACCACCAAGCAACCGTTAATCAACCATTGATTCACCACCAATTGACCATTCATCAACCATTGATTCATCACCAAGTAACCATGAATCAACCACTGATTCACCACCTATTAACCAACCATAAACCATTGTGTAACCACCAGTCAACGATCAATCAACCATTGACTAATCGCATATTGTTCATGTGGCTGTGGGTCAAAACCCCGTACCCCTGCTTCCCCGATCATTAACCATTGTTTTCCCCATTATTATTGGTGAATATCCCCTATTAGTTGGTTGATTAATATGGACCCACAGCCATGTATAGCTGGTATATCCCCTATAGTTAGTTGCTAGTTGTTATCCCATATTATTAACCATTATAACCAGCCATTTGATTGCTGAATGATTTTAGCACCATCCACACTGGATCGCCTGTAGCTGACAGGTTGCAGTCGTCAAACAAGGGATGCTCCTCCCCAGCATGGGTGAAGATCCACCGGATCCAGCGGTGGACGAGTTGCGTTCCAGGTTGGCTGAGGAAAGTGGCGATCCATGGATCTTAGTGGTACTGGCAATGGATAACTGGTTGGTGGTGCTCACCACCCCTATGAAAAATATGCTTGTCAACCAGCTTTAATAAATACTAGGGAATAGACCAACAACCAGATAATAATGGCCAACGAATTGCCAGTTGCTGTGAACTCATGTTGAATTATGGTTTACTGGTTGATTAATGGACAATAATGGTCATTTCATTGCCAGTCAATTGCTACTCACGGTTCAGAATTGTTGAATAGTAGTCAAGAGCCAACCGATCAAGATCAATAATGGTTGATAATGGGAGATCCAGCTGTTCATACAAACCACCCCCAATATTACCACAAATAGCCCATCAGTAATCATTCTTAGCTGCTTGGCTAATCAAGCAACATGATCAAAACCAAATAAGAATTATATCTATCCAATACCCATTTTCAACCACCATTAGCCATAAACAATCATTACTGTCGACAAACAAAAACCCTCATTCACAATCATTACCTGTCGATATCTATAGATCATAGGTGCACCACTGCTGGATCTATATCTCGATCCGCGAGCTCCTCATCGATGGGCACCGCTTGTGTGGCGACGCCCCCCAGGAGGAGGTCGGAACTCGACGTCATGGCCGGTGTGGCGCAGGGCAGCGCGCTGCCACCGGTGTGGCGTGCGATGTTTGAAGGATGAAGCTGGTGGTTCATAATATGGTCATGGGTCAAGCAGTTAACCAACCAACCATTGGTTAAGTAGCTGGTTAATGATTAATAATAGGGGATGATAGGGATGGGCATGATTCATCATCTACATCAGTTGGTTCAATAGTTTGTTGATGGTTTACCTGAGTGGTTGGTGAACGTGGCTGGTCTATGCTACGGGTTAGGCCAAGCGTCATCTAACCAGGATCAGTGATGACCAGTGGAGGCGGGCCATGTCACTCTCTGCCAGTTGGGGGCTTCCTCTTTTGAATCTTGACCTACTTGGCTGGTCCTATTCGCTGTCAACGTCTAAGTCGCTTCACTTGCGAAAGAGTTCTATAGCCCACTGCATCGGGGCTGCAGTTCATGGGGGGGCCCTGTGACATCTGCTAATGTGTTTTCATGTCGGCGAATCAGCTCTGGGCATCCACATACTACCTCCAAAGAAATCAGCGCGCACTCATGTGGCGAGTTGGGTCAATACTAATCAACCAATTTTCTAGGGATAATAACCAACCATAAAAGGGAAAACAATGGTTGATGATTGGGAACCAGGGGTACAGGGTTTTGACCCACAGCCATGTCTCATGGAAACTTGCTGCCTGCTCTTCCAAAGGATGATCCATAGTGTCTGGTTCATGATGCCAAGCTGGCTGATGATTGTTGATGGCCTCTCCCATGACCGGTGATGGAAGCGATCCACCGCTGTTTCAGCGAGTTTTCTTCGGCAACAATTGATAACAACAGTTCTTGATCATGCTTAACGATGGTTGATGATGATGAATCATAATCATCTTTACTGATGGTCAATAGTCATAAATAATAGTTGATGATAATCAATCATTAATCCATTGGCGACTATCAATCATCAATAACTTTCAACTGTCATTAAGCATGTGATTGGCTCATGATCCTTTCCAATGCTCAATCCCAGGGTTACTCCAGGGATACGACCGTGACTGTGACGGTCTGTTTTTTCCCCAGTCGCACGAAGGAAGCCGCTGTCCTGAGACCCGCTGAAGGCCGGGGCTGAGAAACCAAGTGGTTTCAACCCCTATAAGGCTATGGGTCAATATTAACCAACCATATTAAGCAACAATGATAGGGAAAACAATAGTTAATGATGGGAACCAGGGATACGGGGTTTTGACCCATAGCCATAAAAAGAATGAGTCAACCAAGCAATCATTCGTTGATACTCTTGAACATGAAAAATGTGTAGAACCACCAACCAGCACAAGTAGAATGATAACATTGTATAGCTACATGGTTAAAATGCAAAGTGATACAAATTGTGAGCGAAATTATAAACCAACATGATCATTGGTCCTACCAATAATTCGTTACTAGCTAATCATGAGAGTAGTTAGTTTTGACAGTAATGATACCAGAAGTTACCTAACATATTAATAATGCAGTTTGTCTGCTTGTGGTTGTCATGCAATACATGACAATCATGTCATATCAACTAAAATATTATATACATTGTCATGCTAACACTTTTTTCAGAATCATCGTTGACAGCTGATTAGTCGATGAGCATGCTTGAAAGTGGGTATCAACAACCGCTGATGGCAACAATGACAAGCAATAACCAACAATACCCATCAATAAGCAACAACTACTGCTAATAGTGGCGAACAACCAACAGCAAGCAACAAAATACCACTTTACAGCTCCGCTGGAACCCCCCCCCAAGGCCATGAACACAACCAGGGTCACTACCAGCGATGATAAAACTAGTTTGTCCAATTGTTTAAGAATCAATTTGCAGTCTATCGGTTGCTGCTGTTGTTGTTGTTGCTGCTGCTGCTGTTGTTGTTGGTTGTCAACGGTTGTTCGTTTGCTGTTGTTTGTTGTTGTTGCTGCTATCTTTGTTTTATTACCCCTCTTAAAAGCAATTATCCACTACAACTACCCATCATCAACCATCATCAACCCTCTTTGGTTTGGTCTTGGTTGTTGTTGTCATCATCGTTTTTGTTGTCATCGTCTTGTCGTTGGTTGTTGTTGTTGGTTGTTGTTGGCTGTTGTTGTCGTTCTCCAACAACAACAACCAACAACCAACAACAACAACACCAGGCGCCAGCTGCAACCAGGTGCTCGCCATCAATCTCCGTTCGGCTCAGGACCTGTGTGACCAAGCTGGCTGCAGTTGCAGATATGCAATTGCATAGCTATATGTGTAGGCACATACATACATATATATATATATACATATATATATATATATAATGACCATTTTTACATATATATATGTATATTGTATACTCATTGATTTATTGAGGTAGATTGATAATCATGTATATACATCTATATGTAAACACATGTGTATTGGCACTAGAGTTTGTGTCAGCATTTTCATGTTAATCTAGACAGTATATTGATGTGAATCTTTACAAGTCAACTTGCAGGCAAAATGCAAAATACGCCGACATCCATTTAAATCTGAGCTTATTTGTCAACATGGGTGTTTCTCAAAATAGGGTTACCCCCAAATCATCCAGTTTAATCATTAAACAAATACTGTAATAAACCAACCAGAGCTTTGCAGGTACCCCCATTTCAAGAAAGCCCTATACTTTTGGCACATGTACAACCCACCCGTAGTTGGCTACTTGATGTTTTCGGACTTTAGGTCAAAGTTCCGTTTTCAGGCAACTCATAGGTATAAAGTTGGAACGTGGACGAGATGATACAGCCTGCGCTTGCAGTGAATAACCAACGCATATGATCCATGATCAGTAACCCAAGAGTTGATAATTGACTAAGATAATAGTTGGTTTATAGTTGGTTGGATGGTTGGTTAATAGTTGGTTAGATATGGTTGGTTACATATAGTTGGTTTGATGTAGTTGGTTAGATATAGTTGGTTTGATGTAGTTGGTTGGATATACTTGGTTAGATAGGTAGGTTGACCATGTTTCTGAATTGATTATCATTCACTCATATCAAATATCACTGACTTAGTCGATTTAGTTCCATTTAGTTGATACTGTAGTCACTATCTGCCAAGTTCTATCCTTAAATGATCTGCGTCCTTATCATATCACTGATTTATAGAAGCATCATTCTGTCCTTTCGTTAACTATCACATAAATTCATTCCATAACCAGCACTAGGATTCATTAACCAGGATAAATGAACCATCATCAAATATCAACCACTCTGGGCTGTACCGCCATTGCTAGGCACAGTATCTATGACTAAATTTCCCATCAACTGCTTTTGTTGGCGATGAAATGGCTAGTTCAACATTGTCGACCACTACTACAAGGTGAGGTTTTTGGTTTATGACCAGGGTAGCTACTAGCGATGGTGGATGTAAACATTGTCCAATGGCTTATTAACCAACTTACAACTAGGGAATCACACCTTGTAGTACATTTGACACTATAGCCATTCAGTAATGTTTCGTGCGTGTATCGATAACGATCCAGTACCAACCATAGTTGCTGGGTCTTTTCAAAGCCAATGTTCATCACTATACAACCGCGCTGTCAGCAACGATTAGCTATTATCAGTAATTATTCGCCATCATGGCTGCTAAATCGTTATTAGTTGGTCCATCCTAGTAGGCCATTGTTACCCATTGTCAAAACTTGTTGACCGGAATCATGCTAACAACGTCTGCTAGCAGTTTGTACCCAGTACCCAAATTGCCCATTTTGAACCATTGTTAACTTCGTACCATCAACCGTTATCAACCACTAACCATTGATGCAACATCATCAACTACCATTTAATTAACCATTAATTAAGCATTCAATAACCATCACCAACCAGCAAATTGAATCATTACATATACATACCTTATACATCCATGAACCCAAGAACCAGCAAATCTCACCATCCATGAACCCCACATGAACCCCACATGAACCCCACATGAACACCCCATGAACCCCCCATGTGAACCCCCCCATGAACCCAACGATGAACCCCATGTGGACCCCATGTTTCACAGCGATTTCGGGCTGGAATCATGACCAACCACCCCATGCCGTGTGGCCTCGTGCCGTTCCATGCCGCGGTCGAAACTTCCGCACGACGCGCCGTGCGCGCATCGTAGAGACGAAGACGTCACCAAGGTCGGGTTTGGCCCTGGGCCAATGATGGTGGGACCATGGGTTGAAAATGGCGGATCATTGGGTGAATCAAATTATTGGTTGATTTTAATGGTTGATAAATGGTTGATTAATGGTTGATTACTGTTTGCTTCATGCTTGAATAATTGTTGATGAATGGTTGATTACTATTTGATTGATGGTTGATTACTGGTTGACTATTGGCTGAATGACCGATTGATCAAAGGTTGATTAATGGTTGACTATTGGTTGGTGACTGCTTGATTAATGGTTAATTAATTGTTGATGAATGGTTGATTGATGGCTGACTACTGTTTGATAAGTGGTTGCTTCATGGTTGATGAATGGTTGATTGCTGGTTGACTGTTGGTTGATGACTGATTGATCGATGGCCGATTGATGGTTGATGAATGATTGCTTCATGGTTGATGAATGGTTGATTACTGTTTGATTAATGGTTGCTTACTGGTTGACTATTGGTTGATGACTGATTGATCGATAGTTGATTGATTTTTGATTAATGGTTGATTGTAAAGGTTGATTTATGAATGATTTATGGTTGATGACTGATTGATCCATGGTTTATCAATGGTTGACTGTCAATTATTGCTTACTTAAATGGCTGATTAATTGTTGATGGTCCAGAAATTGCTATTGTATAACAATATAACAATGGTTAAGTGATGGCTGATGATGGCTCATAATTGTGGATAAGTAATTGATATATGTTGATATGGGCCGAGATGGGCTCAAATTCACCGAAGGATGGTTAATGAGGGGTTGATATATGCTGACATTGGCTAACTTATAGTGGAGTCCATTCATTGTCAATCAACGGTCCGTTGAATGATGAAGTAAGGGTTAGTGAATGGTTGTAATTTGGAGTTAATGATAGTCAACATTGCTGATTAATCACATGGTCCATTGGTGGTTCATGACAACTAGTAATGGCTCATGGATGTTGAACAAATGGTCAGTAATATGCTCAAGACATGGTTGATAGATGGTTGATAATGGTGGATACTAATCAACAGTACAATGGAACACGCAAGCTAAGATAATTCACAATTTAGCATAATGGCTGATACGTGGAAAATAACGGTTGGTAATGATGGTTTGACAATGGATAAAAACGGTTGCTATTCTTTGGCAAAGCTGGTGGCTGTTGGGGATTTGTCGATGGTCAAAATCTGTCGCAAACACAGTGGGCAGCGGTTGTGAAATTTGCAGGGATCCGGAAAAGCATAGCACTGCGGCACAAAATATCACAGCATCGAATATCATGAGACTTTGCTGCCAACATCACCAATGAATGAACCCCGTACTTCGTTGTTCTTCTTGATATAAGAACATCAACTACCATCTACTTACTAAGTTGGGTTGACCCTGACTAGTGTGTTCTGTCAACTACCATCAGCTAACAAAACCACTTTGATAGCAAGCCATCATCAACTACCATCACCAACTACCATCAACTAAGTGGATGATTTTGGTGAGTTACAAACCAATTTAGTTATTTTCTTCAACTAACTAACATCAAATACCTAACATCAACTACCATCAACTACCATCAACTACCATCAACTACCATCAACTACCATCAACTTAGACTAACAAAACCAAGTTAGTACCAAACATACCAAACATTTCACCACTCGGTACCAGTTCCTGCTCTCCAGCGCTGCCACCGTGTCACGGTGTGGGCACCTTCTTTCGGCGATGTCTCTGCCGAACACGCGGCTTCCTGAGGTCGGTCCAGGATGCTTCAGTGGTGATGTGATCAGAAACCATGGAAGTGAAACTGAGTCAATGAATTGTCCATTGTCCCACATGTGTATGATATAAATATTATATGAATACATAATATGAATGTACATCTTCCATATCTGCATGATTCTGCGGGATTCTGTTCGAATCTGTAGGATATGTCTAGGTGTGACAGCCCACATTGGAAGCACGGTGACCTTCGCAATGATCCACCCGGACACTGCTTGGCAGGGCATCGGGGAAGCGGCACCCACCGGGCTGTGCAGCGAGGGTCGTTTCGGTGGATCGGAAGCCCCAGAAGAGGAGCAGGTCATCGATGCTTGGCGCAGCAGAAGGAACGCAGAAGCGCGGGAAGATGTGCTTCTTGAGGATGGACAGCCTGGGAGACCAGCTATGGTGGTTTCGACGTCAGTGACTCGGAATCCCGAGCCGCTAATTATGGTTGTTTTATTATCTATTTAAATGACAAATAAACTGGATGATTTTTTGGGGGTACCCCTGAGAAACACCCAACTGACCATCACGCAGTGATGGCTAGCAGCCTACCATTAGGGCCCAACGGTTCCCTTCCACCACCGGCTAGTGCTCACCCGTGTCGCCAGGCTGTACATGAGCGAGACTGACAAGGGTTGGTACGCACCGAGCGACCCAAGGAACGCCTGCTGTAGATCTTCAATAAAGATGCTATGGCCTGGCCATCAATATTCTTGGGATAATAACCAACCATAAGAGGGAACACAATAGTTAACGATGGACATGGGTTGGTTCAAAGGTTCAAAAATGGTGGTGCCTACCATATAACCATCCAATGGTAGCAAATAGAAATAGGGAAAACACCAGTTTGAGGGGTACACCAGGACACTATCCCTGGCGAGCTTGGCGAAATTTGATGAACTAATACCAGTACGTTAAAGAAACAAAACAAGACAAGGATGTACAACAATACAATGCATACAGTACAGGGTCAGGGGTGCTCACTAAAATTTATGCACTACATTGCACTACATGTCCAATGGTTTCGTCAATCAGTGTGCTGAATGACCCTAGCCATTTTTTATGATATTGGCAGTCACTTCGGGCAGTCGGCACATGTCAACTTTCTCATGCTATGAATGCTTTTCATCCCCTCCAACATCAAAGTGCATGCCTTTTTGGCATCGGATCCAACCCACAATACCCAGAACGTGGGCTAATTGAGGGTTTTTACCACCAAGAGTGGCAAACTGCAGTGGCCATACAAGCCATATGCATGTCTGAAAAACCGGTGATTGAGGGATCCTCAGTCATCCTCTTGGAATTCATTCATGGTGTGCTACTCCCGATCATCATCCCACCACCACATCGACAACATTGTCTATCGATGTCAGTCACTGTCAGGAGTCCATCAGGACAGGGGGCGGGAAGGCCAACATCACATCTTCTGGAATCAAGAGATTGTCCCAAAGCAGAATGAAATCGCTGCTCTTCCTCAAGCGACGGCATGCCGAAGAATTTCGAAGGCCAAGGCTGGATGACCACGGCCGTGACCCCATGAAATGGTAGATCCAAAGGGCCCAGGATGACCAATTTCTAGGGCCTACAGGGCTGACGACCACGCCACAGCCATGCCCCACCCACTGATCCATAGAACTTTTCAAGCTATGTCCCCGGGCGAAAGCCGGAGGTCAAACACGGCATTGGTCAACCTGCTACCATAGGGATCCAATGTTATCATTCCAGCCCTGAGTTTGCATTGGGCTTTCTGAAGCCAGTTTGGGGTACCCCCGAAGCTATGCATGGTTTACTACAAAAAAAAGTTGTTATAAAGGATGATAAGTGGGGGGGTCCACTATTTTGACAAACCAACACATCCAGTTTTGGCAAATGTTCAAACAACGCAACGCCAAAGGTCAGTCGCTGCCAAGTGATGGAGCCCTAAAAAAATGACCAACACGCATGCATCAGCGCTTCAGAAAAGCCGGAAACAAATGAAACTACAACTGGTGCCGGGTCAGCCTCGCACCAACTAGCTGGGTAATGGTTAATAATAGGAGATAATAACCAACAGAGATAGGGGATATACCAGCTACAACTGGTGTGACATTCCACCGCCAGTGCTAGCAGATTGGAATCTTAATGCCATCTGGTGACGTAATCATTGACCCAAGCAGGGTAAGTGGAACATCAGTTGCGTTCAACCCGTATTCACCAGCTTCAACTGTCGTTAACAGTTCTTGTTGCTGATCAATCATGATTAAGCTAACATCATGTTCTGCAAAGGCTCAAAAGTCTTAAGATGAACGCGTCTGCGATGTTGCAATGAGGGACTAATCAAATAATCTCCGGCAACCCGACATGGCAATGAACATTCCACCCAGAACATATTTTTCTTGGTGGAAATGGCATGAAATGGCCATGTTCCAGCCACCTAGGGCAATTTTCCAGCCAGCCATGTTGGATCTCCAGAGGGTCATGGCCCGCTCTCGATGGTTCATGGTGGATGGTGGATCACCGACAAAAAACAGCCACATTCAGCCCATTCCGTCCAGCTTCATGCCGCTGTGATTGAAGTATTTCATGAGCTTCCCATAGTCCTCTCGGCACCTGGAAGTTTGTGTCCACAACTGGTCCACAACTGCGTGATTCTAAGCAGCACCTGCTTGGGAGTCCAATTCTACCATTCTGGGATTCTGATCAACAACAGAGATGTCCATGACCACAGCAAGCCGTGCCCATCTTCCAGAAAATTGAAACACCTTTGCCATTCAGGTGCCTTCTTGGCTAAAGCCTCGACAAGCAAACAACATCAAACATCAAACAACCACTCCCAACGTACAACACGCAGCTCTGTCAAATCTCGTTATGTCCCTCAGGCCCCAGACAGCCGATCACCGACTGTTGCCCAAATTAGATGTAACTGTGCTTGATTCTGGTGTTTCTTACAAATCAGTATTTGCGTGCATGCTTCCTGCAAATTTGCTGAGATTATTGAATGGTTTTTTCGTGTTTGGCCATGTGCAACTTTAATCTATCAATATTGTTCTTGAATTTCGTTGTCACTATTACTTGCGAAATACAAGCATGCAGAATGAACAAAACAATTGGCTGTTCTTAGTTATTTGCCATCTTGATCCATGTTTCTGCGGTATTAACCATCATTCACACTCGTCCGTGGCCACTGTCAAGCAGCATAAAACATCATCAACAAACATCACCAAAGGATGTCAGCAATAAATCAACAATCATCATCCACAACAATCATCCGCCATACTAGTTCTTCATGTACAATCCGTATTTCGTTAGAGTTTTGTAACGATGACAACAACCACCAACGACGCCACCAACCACGATCGACCAACAACCAACAGCCAACCTATGCCGACCTGACCACAAACTAAGCGCTCGGCTGTTGGCGCTGGTGCCTCTAAGCAGTTCATGTGGCCTCTAGTATCTGCATGAGTTGTAGGTGTACCCTCCGGATGTTGCAATAAACACCATCTCGGTTGGTAATGTTCAGAAGTATTGAGCATCACTTATCATCAACTTGCATTCCAGAAATTATGTTGTTGATCATGTTTAGGGTCATTTATCAGGCATAGTTAATACCATAATGATGTCCTGGATGATTTCTTGAAAGTAACATTAATATTGATCATCAATATCAACATGTCGATTACATGTTTGAAACGGATATGATGATATGACAGTAAATATACAGCAATTAAGATAGCTGTGGGTCACTTCACCCGAAAAATCCCTGTCTGTTCACATCCAGCCATGACCAGCTACGGGTCCGAAACAACATGACGTTGGGATTTGAAGCACTGCCCCTGTAGCTAGGATGGTTGGTGGACCCATAGGACACCATGGAATCACGGACCCCCCAACCATCGCGAAATGATCATTGATAGGATCATCAGCGAGTTGCAGGTGGACAAGTGGCCATTTCTTGCTAACCGGGATGAAGCAGAAATGATGAAAATTTTAAAAATGGTAACCTATGCTTATACACCAGGAATGATGAAAATGTAGATAGTCATGGTAAGATTGATGATGATAACCTATTAATGATGGCTTTCTAGAAATGATGGTTGTTAACCACGCTAATGAATATGTTAACCAACTATTATTTCTTGATAACCGTCATTAACAGGGAACCAATAATGATTTATTAGTGATTGCTCAATCATTTAGGAATGATCCATCATCAGCCAGTTAAGAATCATCATCAACCATAGATCGACCATCACTCCCAATTATCAACCACTATTCACTACTATTAACCATTCTTAGCACCATAAACCATTTCATCAACAATTTTCAACCAATCATCACCCATTCACAACCATGAATAACAAACATTAACAACCATTAACAAACAAATATACCAATATGAAGCATTATCATATGGTGGTTTCTCAAAATAGGGGACCCAAAAAATGGTTGGTTTGCTATTTTAAATGATTTACATTGGATGATTTTTGGGTACCCCTATTTTGAGAAACACCCATATGTCTGTGGGTCAGTTCACCCTGTACCCCCTAGTTCCCCTATCATTAACCATGAGTTTCCCTATAGTTTTGTCGGTAAACTTATCCCCCCCATGATTCATGGTTAACTGCTTGACCCATAGCCATGTAGTAGTTGCTTCACAACTATTGTTAGGTATTACAGTATCCCCTATCATGAATCATTAAAGGTTATAACCACCACGATTGGCTGGTTAATATTGAACCATGATCTTATCCAGATTTCGTAGCGCAATCTTTCATGGTTAATACTAATGTTGGTTCAACATATTAAGCATCAACGTAAATATTGGTTGGTTAATATTGAACCATGATCTTTTCCAGTCGGGAAAGTCAAAAAATTGAGAAACCACCAACCAGCAAAATTAGAGGTTCCCAAAAAATTGACCCAGCGCCATATCCAGATTTCCTACCGGGGCCCTTCGCCTCGTGGCGTTCAGCTCCAAGACCTTGATCTCCTCGGCGGCATTGGCGAGGTCCTTGGCCATGTGCACCTTCCTGGGCGAGGCCCGGGCCCTGGGCGCTGGTGGCGCTGATAGCTCCACCGGTGGTGGATAGTTGGGGGACTTTATGGTGGTGAATGGTGGGTGAATAATCGCCATGATGGTTAGAAGTATGGTGAATTACTATGGTGCAAACCATGATGGCTGAGAATTGAGGGGTTTTCATGGTTAGTTGCGATTAGTCACCAATATGATGGTTTAGTCTTATGATAAATCGTGTTTTAAACTTTCACGGTGAAACATTAGCAATCATTGTTGTGACTCTGGATGGTGGTTAGAAAAAGTTGATACTGGATGATAGCGGTTCATCACGGCTTAAGCAATGGATGACCCAATGGCTACCGATTGAAAGTCGTGGCTTTAATGGTCAATGTTGGCAAGTGATGGTTGATCGTCATCAATATCCAACAGCATCGCCTTTTATCTCCATAGCCATTGGGCTGCCCCCGAGCACTATGCAGTGCATACAGGCATCACTTGAGGGTACGATGCCCTCTGAAAAGGGACACTTACATCATTGATGGACAAGCACCATTCCGGGTTTATGGTTGATCGAGACCTGATCTGAACCACCAATCATAGGGGGGCTGGCTCAGCCCTGGGGTGTGGTTCCAGCAGTCAAGCCGATGTAGCCGGGATTGATGGCTTGGACATTACCACTGCTACCCAGAAGTTTCCCAAGTTCGTTGGCCGAGCCAATCTTCACAATTCCGACATCATTGCGCTTTATGTACCACGATTAAAAACCACTGCCAGTCAACATGTCTGATGGACATCGCTCAATGAACACCTCATTAATTCATGATCAGCCATCATTTGTTCAGTCTTTTCACTGATGCTCGTTGTTCATTAAGAATGGTTCTCATCACAAACCATTGAGGCTACCAACCATTCATCAACTATCACCATGATTGAACATGATCGGCCACACTTAAGAATCACAAACCGTTGTCAACCAGCATTCACCATCAGCTGCAAGCATCATAACCATCTCGATTATCAACCAGCATTGGCTTCCTAACCACTCATTTACCAGCTTATTAACAATGAACTGTCATTAACCAGCTCACTACTCACCCTTCACCGCCATTAACCGAGTGGTGGGCCCACCTTAACCACCGTCAACCACCCTTAACCATCATCAGCCACCCTTAACCCTCAATCACCACTTCTATTCCCCACTATCAACCATCAACAACTATGATTCACCACTATCAACCAGTACCAACCATGAAAATTAACTAACTTATTGCTTATGAAGTAACTTATGAACCATGAAAATCAACCACATATCCAAGTACTCACCTCATCCACCCATGGCCCACCCTCAACCATCCACCCACCGCCAGGTCCCCCCGGGGCGAGGCTCAGGGGATCCACCGGGTCATCGCTGAGTTCCAAGGCCATCTGCAGCGCCTCCTGTTGCTCCGTCAACCTGGCGGAGCCATGGCGGAGCCATGGGGCCGATGGCGCCAGGTGGTAATGATGCGGCGTCAGGGGCAACCCGGGTTGATGCTTGGGAAAATCTATTAACCATAGGGTATGGTTATTAATGGGAAAATGATGATGATGATGATGATGATGATGATGATGATGATGATGATGATGATGATTGGGAAAATAGTTAATCATGAGGTATATGATGGGAAAATGATGATGGTCAGTGATATGTTGATGGTGATGGTTAGTAGTGATGGTGCATGATGATGGTTCGCAATGATGGCGAGTAATGATAGTCAGAAATAATGGTTAGAAACGATGGTTAATGATGCTGGTGGTGAATGGCCAAGGCTTAATCATGATTCATGGTGAATGAATTGTTCATACTCAATACTTTCAAGTGGTTGAATGATTGTTGATGATAGTTGGCAGTGGTTGATGATGGTTGATGATTAGTTGATGATTTGTTGATGATGGATATTGGTTCATGATGATACATGGTCAATGATGGTTGATGATAGTCAATGATTGAGATTAAATCTATGGTTAGCATGTTTCAGACAGTCCTGGTAGTTGACAATGGTTAACAACGCTAAATGAGCTGGTTAAGAATGATTATATAATGATGTGGCAATGGTTCGTAGTGGCAAAAATAGTTAGTTGAGATCAGCTGCTAAAGAATCGTTTGTGCATGCTGGTTAGTGCTCGTCATTCTATAACCTGTTGATGATGCTTGGGGGTGGTTAATCATAGTTCATGATGCTTATGAATAGTCTCGGTTGGTCAATTCCTGCTCAGCAACCAGGGTTGGCAATGATGCTTTATAACGATATCTTACGGTGCTCAATTATGGTTGATACTGGTTGATGATGCTTAACAATTGTTAACAAATAATCCTCAGCCACCGCCTACTGCTAAATGGCTGGTGAGTGGCGTTTCGCAGGCCCCCGAAGAAACAACCACTCCTGGAGGTTTCCCCATTTCTAAGGCAAGAGATCCTCATTTCAGCATTGCCGTCTTGGTTTTCCACGTCCAAGAAACATGTGTCTGTCCCATCTTAGGGGTCCAACAATCCGGAGAACCATGGGCAAATAACACAACCACTCGATGCTAGCCAACCAACTTGCCTAGCCCCCAACAATCATTGGTTTGGGGTGCGAACCGGCCCATCAAACTTATCAAATTTACTAACCATCATTAAACATGTCTGTAAAGATACACCGGTTGATCCCCCCTTCTGAGGGCTGCTTGCGATGAATCATTTGCCCTTCTTACCTTGGGGCCACACAGCTATTCCCAAGAATTTCCAAGCATCATAAAGCCAACCACTGCCTGCTGGGAAGTTCGAGATGAGCTCTTTTTCAAAACATGCGGGTTTCTCAAGTCATAGGGTACCCCCAGTTATCATTCAAGTTATTAACCATGTAGAGTAATGAACCAACAATAGAGGCTTGGGGGGTACCCCCAGCTATTCATGAGAAACCACCACATAAGAAAACCAGCTGAACAAATAGCGACTCTCCAAGGGGATCCTTTGCCCCTGGTCATTCGTCTAGCCGTGAAGTTACACGGCCATCAACCACCATTGATAACGATCCTGAGCCACCATCAACCATCATCAGCAACCATTAAAAAATAGCTACTCATTATTTTTAGCACTTACCTTTCATCTATTATAGCCATTATTTATAGCCATTAACCATGATCGACCATTCATTGACCCACGATGTCACGATGTGTTTCCTCATCGTTGCGCATTCTCAACCGCCATCAACGGATCCATCCTCGCCGAGAAGCTGCGTGGTGAGTTCACGTAGACTTTCTTCAGCCTCTTCCTGGGGCGCAAAACGTCCTGGTGAAAATTGTGGTGGTTGGTTAGTTGAATGATTAGTGGTGATTAGTGGTGATTGATGATGGTAAGTTTAATGAAAAGTGATGATAAATGATGGTTAGTGGCGCTTAATATAAGATCAGTTGCCTGTATTGATGGTGATTCAGGTATTAGTGGTGATGAGGTGATTAATGATTGGTGGTGAGTAATGATGGTTAGTCAACATCAATACCGTAATCATTCCGTATCATTCATGAGAAAACAATCATAAAGTATTGATGGTTAGTCAATCACAATCAATCATCAGGTATTGATGGTTAGAGGTGATTTATGATGCTCGTCAAGTAGCTGGTTCAAATATCTGTTGGTGTCAAGCAATGGTTAGAATAATGGTCAATAACTGGTTTATAATACAGATACTGGTGGTCGAAAAATAATGATTTGGTTCCTGATAGAGAAACTCGTGGTTGAAAAAAACACATGTCTGAGCGTAGAGCCAGTTATTGACCATTGTTTTGACCATCATTGGAATCATTGGCTACTAGAAGTCTGACTTGTGGTTGGTTGCTAATAATGTCGAGTTCTTCAAGCCATCAATTGATACCTATCAATCCCAAGCCTCAGCAGCTGAAGATTCTTGAAGCTTTGGGGCGACAGTGTCATTTTTGCACTCCATACGGGAGAAAAATTGTTAAACTCATGACGAATGCAATGATTCAGTGGGATTTCATGGGATTTCCTGTGATTTCATGCAATATTCCTTGAATTTTCTCCAGCTCAAAATCTGGAACCCCTGGCTCTTCACATCCCCTAAATGACCAGGTACTAGCCCGCGTTCACTACCCATTTGTTGCTTGGCTAACATTCACCCAGCTCGCCATATCAGTACCATATCTCCCTCCACGTTGGGTATAGACTGTTCAAGCCGTCGACGTAGAAGTTTGCAGCTTCAAGTTCCAGTGGTGCTTCCGATTTGTTGCGCACTCAGAGGTATAGCCATCAGTGGATCTATGGCAAGGCACTTCTGTAGTGATATCATTCTCAACAATGATCTTCTTTATTAGCTATCATCAAGTATCAATTCATTGACCATCATTAGCCATCATTGAGCATTAATCTACCATCAGTATCAATCAGTATTAACCAATATTTGCCACTGCCAGCCCATGAAAGCCAATCAAAGAATTCCCCAAGAATGGTGGTTCTTGGATGCCTCTTTTCAAGGTGGGCCCAGTTGGGATCATACCACTAACCAGATTGTTGTCCTGGCTATTGTCACAGCAAATATGCACACACATAGATAAACAAACAAATACATGAACAAATAGAAAAATAACATCGAAAAATGAAACCATCCGAAGCGCATAAGCTTCTGATTGCTTCTGATTCCTGTCAATGATGAACGGCATACCTGACTGTCAACCTAGCAATAAAGAACAACCTTAGCATTGAATAATGATAAGATACCTTATCAGTGGCATACCTTTATGTACTGCCAACCAAGGTTGACAGTCAGGTCAACATTTCTCTCAACCTGACTCAACCTGAACCTGATGAATCCATGCCCAGGCGCCAGGCCCACGCGAACGATCTTCATCATCTTCATCGTCTGGGAGGCGACGGCTATGAAGGAAGGACGGTTTTCGACAGTTTCCGGTTGGTGAATGATTGGTGAATGGAGGGTGAATGGTGATTGAATGGCTGGTTGATGATGGGTTAATGATTAGCCAATGGTTGATTAATGGTTGTTGAATCATCAGTTAAGAAATCAAACTGGTGAATGGATGAAAATATGAGTGACTGAACACAACCGAACTGCTTTTGGACGAGAATACTTCATGTCCTACTCGTTTGGTGCTTCGTTGGGACTTTCATTGGGTTGGTGGGTTGCTTGGTTCACAAGCGCAGCAACCATCTCCAATCCCCGTACTCCAAAGCAAGCAGATCGTTCTAAAGCCAACCACCAAGGGTGGTGTAGTAACATTGCGATTGATTAAGGGCAGTCAAATCAAATGAGCAACATTTTTCCAAAGGTTGATGGCTTCATTCAATGAAATAGCATCAGGTAGGTTTTATGCATGGGTGTTCCCTTCAATTGCAAGCACTGAGCAGGGAATAAACCTATCATGGCCATCGCACTGGGTCCCACCGGTGACACAAACGTACACATGGTGGTTTCTCAAGTCATAGGGGACCCCCCAAATCATCCTTTATTGACCATTTACAATCAAGAACCAACCATTTTGGGGGTCCCCTATGGCTTACAAAACCACCACGTCCTTGCAACTTGCCTATGCCGAAACGTACAGTACGTGAGACCTCGAACAGGTGGATGTGTGCAGCGATTTTGGCGCAGTAGGCTGCAGCTCGTGTCCCAACTGGTACCAGTACGCTTGGGTGAATGGTTACTGATGGTTGGTCAACCAGAAATAACATTTAGTAGTCGTTGGCAATCAGCAAAAATCAGTCATGGTTAATACCAGTGATTGACCCTTAGCAATCAGTAGAATCAGTGATGGCTATCAACCATGGTAAGTAATGATGATATTAGTAAGCATTCGTAAGCATTAGTAACCATTATGATTATGATCAGTAATAGTCATTAACTTACCAGAATGGTTGCTGTATTAATTCAGCAGTAACAAGCATTGGTTGCAAATACTTCTGGTGGTTGATTCCCAAGGGTAACTAATGGTTACTTACTGTTATTAATATCACTAGTTGCCATCCAGTAATAAACATTTGCAACCGGTTGAAAACCAGTGATACTAATTACTGATTCCTAAGGGTTGCTCATGGTTACTAATGGTTGCTGATGTTTACTGATGGTTGATCATGAGTAGATGCTGATTGATATTCAATGACCAGCAGTAACCACCTGTACCAGAACCTAGTGAACGTCATTGATAAACTTATTAGCGTTGATTGCAAATCATATGATGATACTTATAGTGATGATTTGTTGTTCGCATTGATTACAAATCATGTTATCTTCCGCCATCAACCATGATGGTAGTAAATTGAATGATAATGTTTGATTCTGCCTATGCTCGGTTGGTTGTTGGTAGGAGTACCAACCACTTCTTGTTTGGCCCCTGCTCTTTGCACATCCGTGCATTTGTCTAACGACCTGATACCTGTTGGTCATCGTTCACATTTTTTTCCCATGGCTACTCTTGGCCTTTTTTGCTTGTTGATTGCTAGCCACTGGAACCAACCTTCACCAACATGGCCAACACCCACCATATAATCCCCATATAACCACCATATAATCCCTATACGATCACCATTTGACAACCATATAACCACCATTTAACCATCATCCAACCACGGGGATCAACCATCGTCACCAAGCACCATGCATCGCAAACCAAGCAACTCCCTCTGAGTCGCGCTGCACGGAGCGGCTCACGCACTTCAGCAAGGGACCCAGTTCCTGTCGTTGCGTAGGGATGGGGTGATGGGTGAACCTTGGTGAACCCTCGGGATGGATGATGAAATGAAGCCAACCAGATGGGTTGGGTTATGGTTAGCCAGATGGGTTGGGGGATGGTGAACCAAATGGGTTTACCACATGGGTAGTGAGAAGGTGACCTAAAAGGGGTGCTTCAAGTATCAAAAAGTGATCATTTCCATTGGATTTGGGGCATCCATTGATACGTCGAAGCAACACCCACCAAGTCATCCCAGAACCCCCTGAGGGTCTGAACCACCCAAGTTCTTCCAACCACCCAAGTCATCCCAACCACCCAAGTTCTTCCATTCCAGTCGTTTCACCAAGTCATTGGAGTCACTCCCTCCTCAGCCCAGCTTCCTCGGATCCCGGCAGCTGGCGGCCTTGTCTTTGCCCAACTGACCGATGTCCTCGTCGGGGCACCGCGGGGGCACCGAAACGGGACGGTAGCCCGGGACACGGCGGGGACACCGCCATGGCAGATCCCTGGGAGCTGCCGGTCCTGGGCGCCACAGAAGAACATCTCGAAGATCAGATGCCGCGCCTTGGAGGTGACCAATGACAAATCCAGGGATCAAATGAGGGATGACAGATGACCAGATGGGATCAGGAATCAGATCCGGGATCTTCAGATTCGTTTCAGTGGACGATATGCCAAGTATCTCCTCTGAAGTTCGGAAGACATTTCGATTGAACATGTGGGACAAAGCATGAGTTTCAGGGGGTGTTCATGGACTTGTATACACAAGATGAATGGATTAATGAGAATCATGGTCCTCAGGGATGATCATCGCCGGCAGCTGTTCATATCCAGTGCACCATTGATTCCTCATCAATCGTTGTATACCTTGTAGCACTACTGGTGATACTCGACTTTCTTGATCTACCTAACGACCGTACAGTAATCGATAATCTTGACTGGTATCTTCAGTTGAGGCATACCATATCTCCGAAAATTATCATTTACATCAATGAAAGTTGGTTCATCGATCAACCAAATTGTTGTATCAATAACCTTAGCTAATAAACTTGGCAACTTGGTTCACTGCTTCACTTGATAATCCGGAAAATCCTGGAATAGTAATCAACCAACCACAATATCTACAGTGTTATCATCACCCACCAAATCCACCAACCAACAACAGCCCATTATCATTATATTATATTATATCATATTTCAGTATATCATATGATATCATATTGTATTATTGAATGACCAATCATCAACCATCAATCTACAATCATCAACCATGAATCTACCATGAATCAACCATCAATCAACCATCACTCAATCATCACTCAACCATCACGAGCCACAAGCAACCATCATCAAACATCATCAAACATCATCAAACATATCCTTCTTAACAACCATCCCTAATGCTCCAGTGCTACCTTTTGAGACTGTACAGAAGGGGATGATTTTAGGTTCCCTTCTCAAAAGGTATTTGCGCACTGCGGCATACTCAACTACAATCAGCATCATTGACTACATCAATCCATATCACTTTTAGCAACCATCAACCATCACCAACCACTAGTTAACCTTATAATCAACCACATGTTTCGCCGTCATCAACCACTACAGTAGTCATTATTAACAACAGCCACTAATCCACCATCACTAACCGTCACCAAGCCCCACAATCAACCATCATTCACGAACAAGTAACCATTCCTCACCCATTAGTTAATCAGTCACTAACCAACTAACCAACTAACCAAGCATACTCGCCATCAACCACTACTTCTTCGCTAAAGACACTACCTCCCTGCCAGCAACGACGTAACGGCCCTGGCACGTCGCGAGACTGCACCACCTCAGTTTTGACCAAGGGATGGGGCCACAACGGGGACCCCAGATTCATGGACGTTTCGAGTGCTTTATTGATGGTCAATGATGGTGAATGATGGTTACAATTAGTGGTTGATGATAGCAAAACATATGGTTACGAATAGGGTTGATTAGTGGTTGATGATGGCTACTGATGGGTCAATGATGGTTAATGATGTCTGATTGATAAGGGTTAGTACTGGCAATATGTTGATATCCCTTGTTAAAGTGGTTAGGAACAGCTAATGCTGCGTGATAGTGGTGAATTTGGTTGATTGATGATTAAACATCGATATTGGTTCATGATGGTTCATGGAAGGTTTGTTAATGGCCTATTGATGGCTCATACACGTTGACAAAGAGATTGATGGTTGATGATCAAATATTGGTCCATGATCAACAATGCTCCTCATGGGTTGAGAGTGTGAAGTAATAGTGAAGAATGATTGGACGCTAGTCTGGTTGGTGTTCAACTCCTCCAAAGAAACATTGGTCAATCAACCAACGTTTCCAAATATTGGGGGTCAACAAATGTTTAGAACCTTAAACTAGTAGCATGGGTTGGTGGTATTTTCAAATAACTCGGTATTGATTAGTCATTCAACCAGAATATCAAACATCAACCGACACTACTCAATCATCAACTATCATTGACCATCATTAACCCTCAACCCATTCAGTGAAGTAGTATATCAATCAATACTTCAATGAAACAAGAACGGAAATTACAAGCTGAATCAGCCACTGGCGGGTTCATCCAGCTAGTTTACCAAGGTTTTCTCTGGTTCTCAACTGGTAAAATCCATCAGTTTCAGCATCGCTTCAGCCTTAACGCATGGCGCTTCACACCGGATCCGCCCGCGGGCGAAGCCCCAGGGCCCACGGATCCCCGGCGGATCCGCACGGATCGCCCAGGCGCGTTGTCCTTGACGCTGTCCAACTTCGTGAGGGTTTCCAGGTCGAAGCCGTCCGCCTGTCCACGATCCGTTCCGCCGTTCCTGGGGCCCAGCTGTGGGAGGTATAGCAGGCCGCGTGGCACAGCGAAAAAAAACATGATGGGAAGCAACCATGATCATGGTAAATGATGGATAGTGTCATTGAACCATGATAAATAAAACAAGCTGATTATTGATGGCTGATAATTGCAAATGATGGATGATAGTGGTAAATGATGCATAGTAAATGGTAAAGAATGGAGAGTGAATAATAACCAATCATAATAGAGAATATCTTGATTAATGATCGATAGGATTGTTCAAGAATGGTGGTACCTACATTCACCAACCAGCTGTTCATAGAATTTCAGAGCCAATGGGGCAACCAATGGAAACCACCAGAAACATTGGGGTAGAATTTATGGACAAAGGGATTTCTTGAAAGACAATGTGAAGATGACCATTTTTTGCGATGGTTCCATTGCTAGCACCTTTCTAAAGCCATTGGCCAACTGTCCACGATTGCTACAATCTCATCCTGATGAGCCACTCTAAGCAACAAACCCCGCGCTAGAAATGGCTTTGGAGGGGGTCTTTTGCGGTTGCTTGCTGGAGGATTTCTATACATTGTTGGTTCAAAGGAGGTATTTATTTCATGGGCTTTGGGGTACACAAGCAGCAGCAGTTTTGGCAATCAAAGGCACTAAGGTCTTCTGGTAAAATTGAATGAAATTGATTACCAACGCATTCTGGAATTCATGCATCAAAAATCTCATTTCATGCGCTCGATGTATATCCAAAGAAGTGAACCCCATCAGTTGCTGGACGAGGCGAAGTGCCTCGTCCACTGATGCTGAAAACACCGAGGCTCAAATAGTTCCCCACCGACAAGACCAAGGCCAACAACTTCCTGAAACTGCAGAAGGGACTCGGGATCTTCGGGAAGACCACTTCTGAAGGCAACAAGCTACTTCCGCGCACTCCGTTTTTATTGGATCACCGGATCACTGGTAGTTCTCCAATTCTTAAGCATCATTAATCATGGGCCATTACAAGGCTTCCACATCATCACTGGATGTCCAAAATGTAAATACGACCAAATCAATATAGGTTGCTTGCAAAAGGAAGCCGAGCACTCATGTGTAATATTTGAAGACTGGTTTCCAAAAAATAACCCAAAGATAGCTATTCCCATTTGGAAAAAACTAGCAATTGGGGTATGATTAAGAATTAGGTCAATGATCACTGGGCATTGCCATGGGTACATCATCGAATCAGCTGCCAGCGAGCTTGACTTAGTAAGATCAACTCTTTGAAGAGTGAAACTCAATAGGAGTTTCAGATCTTATTTCGTAACTCAATCTTTGTTTGTGACTGCTTGATTGTGGCAAAAATGTAAGACGTTTTGTGACAAAACAGATCTTGCGGATCTCAAGATTTGTTTGTGACCAGCTTTTTGAATCATGTTTTTTGGTGACGTTGTGGATTTGATTCACACGCTACCCGTTGATTGCTCAGAAAATCAATTCCCAATTGACGATCCGTGTTTGCCGGGCGTCCACTTTGCGCCAAACAAAGTAATGACAAAAATATGAAGAAACATTCAGCTTATCTTGAGAATGACCATCAATGGAAAAATCCTGCATCAACAAATTTACAAACAAAACCACACTAACCCAACCGAACCAACCTCCATGACCAACCAATAGCTTCACTGCTCGGCAACGACGCCGCCCGTCTGCACTGTTCCCCGCCCACCGCCCGATTGCTCGCCGTGCGCCGCCACGTTTCTGCAGCATCTGGGAGTTGCGGATCGCCCTTTGGACCTTGGAAAATTCGCCTCAGCTGCGACAGCGAAGAAGCAGAATTGACGCGTTGGGGAACCTGTGAAGATAACGGGAATGTTTTAATGTTGGATCCTATTCTACTAAAGTGCTTGCAATAGCTGCAATCATTTTCAAAATCGGATTTTTCAGTTTTTAACAAATGTAAATTAGCCCTGATTGATTTTAAATTACAGAATTATTCCAACTTGCTCCAGAGCAACTGCAATAATAGCGCGGCATTCACAATAGCTGCGAATGATTTTCGAAGACACCAAAATTATCAGATATCCCCTTACTAAATTGTTAAAGGGCTAATCTGAACTTAGTACTATCCTGAAAGCCAGCTTACAACAAAAAATTATCTGTTGTCACCTGTGTGTTTTCCCCTTATTGTTTGATTTTTCAGTACCATTCAGCAAAAAACATTTTAAAACTCAGAGAATTACCTGGTCCAAAACAATTGTTTTCTTTTTCGAGATCATTTTTGAGCAAGTGCAAGAATCAGGTCCGCAAAGGGTAACCCCCTGCAGGTCCTTGCGTGTGCAATCATAAACTTGAATTGGCGCTCGCAATAAGAAGAAACCTGCTCAGTTCTATTGTTCTTGAATTGTGGCTATATGGTCCTTAATTATGACTGAATGCTTTTCAAGAGCATAAGCAAAGCAAACCTTTACAAACCGAAACGCTTTAGGCATGAGAAAACAAAGGTTCTCAAACAGAATCCGATGAAGATACCATCACAACCTATCAAGAAAGAGAGGATTTGTCAAAACGTTATCAGAAGACTCCGGGGAGAGTTGGGATTTTCGATATACAAGTGCGGAGCAGACCTCCCCAAAACAAATAGTAAATTTAGGGAGGGCCCTTTACTTTTGTGGATCAAACATTATTGATTGCGGAATGGGCTTCGCAGTCTTTGGGGGTTGACGTATTTGGGTCGCTGTTGGAAACGGCACATGCAACTTGCGAGCACCAATGTGAGCTAGTCATCTGACTAAATGGATTGATCTGGTACCGCGCATCTCATTGGGTGACTCTCAAGGTTGCAAGAGCGTAGCATGCAAAAATGTGGATGACTTACAACATGTTATTTGGCAGCTGCAATGATTGATTGGGAAATTTGCGGCGAACTTGCTCCACACAAGTCTTGGTTATGGGGCGCTGTCCTTGCGGAAACCGCTCAAACAAGTGTAGCTTGATGGATGTCCCCTCGAGACTCAACGTTCTGCCAAGGGGTAGGGATGCAAAGTGGTGTACACGCAGCATATGGACACGAAGACCATGCACAAGTCAAACGGTTTAATAACGCTGTTTGCGTAAACCGCGCCGCAAGAAGATTCCCCGGTCATTCACGTTTACCGTGGGCCGATCCATGGGTGTAGGTATTGCAGGAGATGGTTCAGAGCTACAAGTTGTTTCTGGGGGAGCTGCGTCGGCTGCGTTCAGCTACAGCAATGGCACTGGCGTTGTACAAGTCGGGGGCCAACAAGCCGTTAACGTTGAACGTTTCTGGCAGTAATGTTGACTCACAGATCCAACGGGTTGAGACTGAAGATCGTGTTTTTTCGAAAGGTGCCTGCGGCATTTCCCTGAGCGCGCCAACGCTTTTCTTGCGCTCACGAGTTGCTCGGGAACAACAGTTACGAGTTGGTTTGGCAGCTCACCTTTCCAACACCCATGAAGGAACTTGACTGGCCACGTCATCCTCAGGGGTGGCTGGAACACAACTCACCAGCTATGTATTGTTAAATCGATGATGGCTTATTAACAAATGGATCTTCCACAACTACCCATCATCAACCATTATGTTCCCTATTATTTTTGGTCATTATCCACTGCATCAAGCCTTATTACTTGGTTTCTCAACCATTGTTAACAGCTGAATCTGCCATTAATCAACATTGATCAGTCGCTAACATGGCTCCTGAACCGCCCGAAGCCACCGGTTGGCTGCACACGAACCGCTTGGCCCAGCCCTCCATGGCAAGCTTCCGAACATCACTCCACAACTGGTCGCAGTCTCCTGAGGAGGCTGCAAACCACTTACTGGGACCAAGCACCAATGGCTGTTCATGGATCACTTTACACTGGGAGTTCCAGCGGTTAACTACCGTCTATTACACTTGGGTTTGACAATGGTCGATGATGCTCGATGATGCTCGATGATGCTTGATGATGCTTGATGATGCTTGATGATGCTTGATGATGATCCATAATCACTAACCAGCAATAGCAAACAATTATGAATCAGTGATAGCTCGCGTGGCAAATGGATTCGGAAACGCCATAATGTGATAACATGTGAATTAGAGTCCAAGAAATCCAATATCATCAAGCATGAACTAATCATCAACTGACCACCGCTAGACCACTATGACCATACAGTATTTTCAAAAACCATCAATTGATCATCACTCTTGGCCATGAACCAACCACCATTGTTAGCTAGCACTAACCGTTACCAGTACCATTTCCACCCTTAGCCATGAACCAACCACCATTGTTAGCTAGTACTGACCATTACTACTACAACCAATGCCATGTTGACGTACGTTTCGGTTCACGTCTGCAAATCACGAGGCGTGGTCGGCCTTGTAGTTCAGCAAGAAGCTCCAGCAAGAGACCCGTGCCTGGCGAAGCGGTGTTGTGTCCCGTGCCCGAGGTCGGCTTGGTGACCGGAGCCGAAGGGTGAAAAAACCGGGGGGAAGAATGATGGCATATGATATGATATGATGGTTGATGATCAAGAATGATGGCATATGATATGATTGATGGTTAAGTGATGGTTAATGATGCTGAGATGGTGAAACTACAGTAAAGATATGTTGGGAACCACCGACAAACACTATTCTGGACATGAGCAAGCATGATTGAAGCATCGCTCAGAATACGTTGGACCTAAACCACAACGGTTTTGGACAAAGCCAAAGATATCGATGTAAACAATCACTATTTAGACCAACGACCGGGCTCAGTATGTTGGTCTAACCAATGATCGGTAATACATTCTAATATTGACTCATATGTAATACGTAGTCGAATAGCATTTACTACCAATAAATAACTCAGCAAAAAACTACAATTACATCTTAGTGAAGTTCCAAGGGGCTCACAGAATCTTCGGGATGAGCAGCAGCAGTCCCCCCCAGAAGAGGCGCCCGGGAGCCTGAAAGGCCGGAATGCGGCTGATCTGCCACATGTACTCCTGCTCTGCCAACGGCTTTTTCCATGTCTTGCGCACCAGGATTTGAACAACGATGAGTTTCCATTGTGCTCTTGTTCGGCCTTCGAAATCAAGTCATCAGCGGAATCGAACTGTTGATGAAAATGGATGAAAATATTACAAACCATTTGAAAGTAAATCTAAATCTAAATAATTTAGGCGTCAGAATCTGGAAACTGAGAATCTCCAATTCCAATGTTAGAGTACCACTGTGTAGATTGCAGCAGCACCGCAGAAACTACTGCAAACACAAGCAGCCTAAACCAACCTCTTAGAGCAACAGCAAACCTTCCATGAAAGCGAGACCAACCCTCCAAGGGACCGGGCCCGCTTGGACGCCTGAAAGGGCTTGCCGTTTGTCGGCATCCACGGATGTCTGTAAATTCCCCAGATTCCAACTGTTGAGCAGCCCACTGTACTCACAAGAGTTTGGTTATCGATAATGATCCCTGACTGTCAGCCACTATCGACCATGATCAGTCATCATCGCTAAAGAGACGCACCCTGCTGTGAAGGAGTCGATCTTCAAATCGTTATAGCTCATTGTTGAGCAATGACCATGATACAGCATCATCTTTAATCATCATTCACCATCCACTAAGCGGTATAAACAAGCATCTGTAGCCATCGTCAATAATTGTTATCCCATAATATGAACGGCTTTTATTGACCACTGTAAAAACAATTGGTTCATTGCAGTCATTAGTGATCATTTACCAGTATTAGTCACTAATTGTATATGCTTTATCTCTACCCATCTTTAGCCATTATTAATTAACCACTATTGATATACCATTTTGTCGCTCTTGAGCCGCAAAAAACATTGTTTTCCCACATTATCAACCATTGTTCACCATTAAAAACCACAATTGATTAACCACTCTAGAAAACATATTAATATAACATATCAAAACCTTGGTTTATGGTAGGTTATGACCATCTTTTACCACTATCAATGACTTACTCATCATTGAAAGAAAAACATCTAAAAAGACATAACTATTCTGATTCGCCAGTATTCACCACTAATAGTGGGGGATTCATCAACCAGTATTCATCAGTATGAACCATTATAGTTAAAAAACATATCTATAGTGATTCATAAATAGCATTTGATTAACAACTATTTTGATTCACTACTATTAATCACTAATTACTAATTAACCCCTATTAATCAACCAATAATGGGTGATTCATCAACCAGCATTCACCAGTATTGACCACTATAGAAACCAAACATATACCATATCAAAACCTTCGTTTATGGTTTTGACCACCATTCATCAACCACCCTCTTGCAAAAAAACCACATCCCGAACCTCCCATCACTAGCTGGAGCAATTGGATCACTTCCTCCCGTCCCACACCCCACTCCCAGGGTCCTCGGGCAGCGCCAGGGGAACCCCAGGGTTTTCCTTCATGGCCTCTTCCAGCTGTGCGACCTGCGATGTTGAGGATGGGGCCATGTTGCACCGGGCATCGCCGCATCGAATGAGTAACAAACGTTAATGATTTGTATTAAATAAACATGTGATTAGCAAAGTTGTTTGAATGATTTGCAGCTTGCAAATGCTCGCAACAGAAATGAAGAAACGCTGAAGGATGTTTCATGTGATTCTTTGCCTAGCCACGCACTTGGTTGGAGAACAATCTGCTGTTCTTATTCTTTCAAGCTGCAAAGGTTTGTGAGAAATTCTGGATGGCAATAGTGAATTAGGTGGAATCATTACTGACGATATCTGACGAAAAGAAACAACTATCCGTTGGATGAACATCACATATCTTGATTGGTCAATGCTGGGATGTCCCGTGCGCATTGGATGAAAATATTCCCCGAACATGTTGGTTTACTCTCCTAGCTGCGATCAAGCAAGACAAATTTTCACCACTGCTCTTGCGGAGGTGACTGTGACCATCCTTGTTTCTTCTGTTTTGAAGACTGACTGACTTGCCGCTCCAGTGAATGAAGCCAACCGCTCATCCTCGGACATGCCCATGCTGTGAAGCTATTTGGCTGATTGCCACCTGATACAAGATACAATCATAGCTACGAAATGTCAAACTTTGAAGGTTGCTCATCAAGGCCACCTGATGCAAGTTCTGAGTAAAACTGGCGCCAAATGTCAGACTTTGCAGCCTACTCGGCAAGGCAACCTGATCCAGGCTCTGGTTAAACCTGTGGCCAAATGTCAATCTTCGCAGGCTGCTAGGCAAAGCTACCTGATCCAGGCTTTGGTCAAACCTGGTGCCAAATGTCAAACTTTGCAGATTGCTGGGCAAGGCTACCTGATCCAGGTTTTGGTCAAAATCTCTGCCAAATGTCAAACTTCGCAGGTTGCTGGGCAAGCTTACCTGTTCCAAGTTTTGGTTGAAACGGTGTCCAAATGTCAAACTTTGCAAGCCGCTTGGCAACTCAACCTCATCAAGGCTATGGTTAAAATCGTGGCCAAATGTCAAACTTTGCAGGCTACTCGGCAAGGCAACCTGGTCCAAGCTTTGGTCAAAATTCCGGCCAAACGTCAAACTGTGTAAGGCGCGCGGAAAAGCCACTCGATCTAGGTTTTGATTGAACGCCTGGCCAAATGTCAAAGTTCGTAGGCTGCTCGGCAAGGCAACCTCCTCTAGGCTTTGGTTGAACTCGATGCCAAATGTCAAGCTTCGCAGGTTGCTGGGCAAGCTTACATGACTCAGGTTTTGGTCAAACTCTGTGCCAAATGTCAAACTTTGCAGATTGCTGGGCAATGCTACCTGATCCAGGCTCTGGTTAAAAAAGTAGCCAAAAGTCAAACTTTGCAGGCTGCTTGGAAAGGTTACCTGATCCAAGTTTTGGTCAAACAAGTTGCCAAATGTCAACCTTTGCAGGTCGATTGGCAAGACAACCTCATCCAGGCTACAGTCGAAGTCGTGGCCAAATGTCAGAGTTTGCAGGCTACTTGGCATGGCTCCCTGATTCAGG
The DNA here is from genome assembly GCA_009767595.1 of Symbiodinium kawagutii. Classification (NCBI taxonomy): domain Eukaryota; class Dinophyceae; order Suessiales; family Symbiodiniaceae; genus Symbiodinium; species Symbiodinium kawagutii. The sequence goes on along the minus strand of VSDK01005640.1, from coordinate 103,685 downwards.
CTTTGGTAAAACATAGTGCCAAATGTCAAACTTCGTAGGCTGCTCGGTAAGGCTACCTGATCCAGGCTCTGCTTAAAACTGGTGCCAAATGTCAAACTTTGCAGCTTTCTGGGCAGGGCGACCTCATCCAAGCTCTGGTTAAACCTGTCGCCAAATGTCAAAATTTGCAGGTTGCGGGGCAAGGCTACCTGATCCATGCTCTGGTTAAACCTGTCGCCGAATGTCAAAATTTGCAGGTTGCCGGGCAAGGCTACCTGGTCCAAGCTCTGGTTAAACCACTCGCCAAATGTCAAAGTTTGCAGGTTGCGGGGCAAGGCTACCTGATCCAAGCTCTGGTTAAACCTGTCGCCAAATGTCAAAATTTGCAGGTTGCCGGGCAAGGCTACCTGATCCAAGCTCTGGTTAAACCACTCGCCAAATGTCAAACTTTGCAGGTTGCGGGGCAAGGCGAGCCGGTCCAGGCTTTGGTTAAAATTGCCTCCAAATGTCAAACTTTGCAGGTCGCTCGGCAACACAACCTGATCCAGGCTTTGATTGAACCCATGGCTGAAGGTCAACCTTTCAAGGCTTTGCGGAAGATGCTGCAAACCGTTGGCGCGTGTTGTGACTATTTCAGTTATTCCCTCCAATTCAAAATCATCTTGGCAATTTGAGGTTCCTTTCAAGCAGCGCAATGCAGCAAATAGGTTTGTTGGAACGTATGTGCACGACAGTCTCGAGATCTTGCTCTTGATACCTTGCTCTCGCAAGGACTGGTGGAGCACCAGTGGTTCAGCATCGTGGTGAAAGACCCGCTTGACACCCGTCCTGGTCGGAAGCTGTCTCGAAACCATGCTGCGGACTTCCTTGCCCAGCGTGGAAGGAAACAAGGAGAAACGGCATATTTCCTGACCAGACAGGCTGTTCACATGGAGGTCAATCATTTCTTCATGTTCGCTGCTCTGCGATGATGGCTCCACATAACCACCACGCGCTTCACGAGTGGATTGCGACATTGCAGAGCTGAATCAAGGGATAGGTTCGCCTAAGTTGTAAGCTGATAGATGTAGATTAGTCACCTGATCATTCAGCTGCTGACCATCCGATACCTCCAAAACCAACAGCACTTTGACAGGGCGGGTGACCAGGTTGCAACATCATTTAGCTGCGTAGCACCAATATTGCTACCTCGCACGAATGGATACAGTACCTGTTCGCATTGTTGTTTGTCAAGCATTAGTCTGGTTGGTGGTGTCAACCCCTCCGAAAATTATATATTACTCAATCAATTAATCAATCAATCATTCATTTGTAAATACATTTGGGAAAAGAAAAACAAGTCACTCAAACGAAAAAAACCAGATGATTAACCACTCTTAACCAGCTATTTACCTACGACAATGGTAACTGGATAGGGCAATTCATCAACCAAGCAGCTTGTTGCGCTGAGCGAGTTACTCGCTGCGGGTGCTCACACCCAGGCTTGATCCAGTTACCTCTGCCATGCTCTGCCATCATCTCCGCGATGAACATTACCAGTAGGCCGAGTTCATGATGAGGTTCTCTTCGCCATCGCGTGGCTCTAAGCGCATTTGTAAGCACGAAGAAAAAATTCACACCTAGCGAAATAGCGCCATCAATAACCATAGCTAAATAACCAACAAATAACTACCAATCACTATGAAATTACTTTCTAATTCACTGGCATGTTGATCATTGGTTGTTGCTCATTCCCCTTATTGACCATCAATGAACATGGCTTATGATTCACTTGTTGGTTCACTCCCCATATCAATCAGCAGATGGTTGAACCCTCAATGGTCAATTCCCCTTAGCCAGCACTTATCTGTTAATTCCCCTTATTAATTCCCCTTGATGGCTGATTAATTGACCTCATTAACAACGGAAGATTTTCTTCTTGGTTCATTCCGCTTATTGGTTGACTCCTCATTGGTGAATTTATTGACTTATTGGTTGTATAATTCCCCTTGTTCACCATCAATAAGCATGGCTTATTATTGACTTCCTGGTTGGTTAATTCCCCTTATCAATCAGCAAATGGTTGAACTCTCGATGGTTAATTCCCCTTATTGGTTGATTAATTCTCCTTATTGGTTGACTCCCTATTGGTGAATGGTTGATTCCTCTTTCAACCATGGGTTATTCGCCTTGCTGGCATGAACAACCAGCCTTACCCGCCGGCGCCCAGGCGCCTGTGCTGGCTGGGGACAGGCATGTTCCTTAATGACCTCAGTACTGGTGAGTCGTAGCCCTGTGAAGCAATGGTTGGAGGCTTTAGTGGTTGGTCGATGGTTGAGAGAGATGGTTGAGAATGATGGTGGATGATGATCTTCAGAAAGGGTCTATAGTGGTTGATAGTGGTTGTTAGTGGTTAGCTGATGTGTTCTTAGTGGCTAATGGTGGTTAAGCGATGGTTGATGGTTGCTGAGTGGTTGGTTGGTTCAGGGTTGACAATAACAGTTCATAGTAATGGATATCAATAACTGCTGATGATGGTTCATAGTGGTTTGGCGGTGGCTGCTTAATGGTGAACAGTGATCATGACTCAATGCACCATTACTGCAAACTGCTGACAACTGTCGACCATATGATTAATCAATCATCATTATCAACCATCATTGTCAACCATCATTATCAACCATCATTCTCAACCATCATCATCAACCTTCATTCTCAACCATCATCAACCATCATTGATCAGAATTTTCCGGACTCTTGACCACTGTCAACCATGATAACCCCGTCAATTTCACCACTTGTTCGGTCCGAAATTTCCCGGGCGCCATCCCCAACGAGTTGCCGTTGTCGCGACAGACCTGATCTTTGCCACTTCCAAAAGTGAACCAGGAGATGTATCGAGCGTTAGATCGACCGATCGACCATGAAACTGCCAGCGCAACTCAGCAACAGTTCACCAACTTATCAGTTTCAACTATAACAGCTGATTATCAATAGCAGTAAACTATCAGTTGATAGCTGTTAAACTATATCAGCTGTCATCGTTGCCTTTCAACTATCCGTTGATTGTCAACTATAGCAGTTGTTAATCAACAAGCAACGGCAGCTGTTTCAACTGATAGCTAACATTGTTGATTATTATCAGCTGCGCAACACTATCAACTACCTTAGTAGTCATAGCTACAATCCATCCATACTAAACTGCCCTTGATAACCACGCCGCCATGAGCCAGTTAGCTGATGAGCCTCGCTTGGTTATCATCCCTCACGAGTTACAGCAGCCACGTAGCTGATCCACCGCTAGCAACATCAGCTGCCATCACAGCCCAACCCTGGCAGCCCAAGTAACCGCCAGGTGTGAGGGGGTCAGAACCACCGCATCCAGCTTCATCAGCGCTTTCGCCACATCCTATGCTACGGAGGAATCCAGGGGGCCTATGGTGAAGCCCAGGTAGATATCGGCTGGTGGCGAATGATGGTTGATGATGATTGATGATGCTTGATGATGCTTGACGATGTTTGATGATGCTTGATGATGCTTGACGATGCTTGATGATGCTTGATGATGCTTGATGATGCTTGATGATGCTTGCTCAATAGTGGTGGTTAGTGACGGCAGTGGTGGTGACCCATGATGGCGGATGATCTTTGGTGCTGGCTCGATAAGTTACAGTAATTTGATAAATAATGATTACTTGTACTCTCTGGTAAGCCAACCTGCTTGCTCAGAATATCCATTCCAAGTATAGATGGCCAAACACATGATATGACGGGAATAGATACATGATGATAGATGGTTGTTGATGGTTGGAGCTGACAAATGATTGCTAGTGACGTCTCATAATCGTGGGGTGTCAACCATTCAGAAACGGAGGAGCCCAACTCGATGTTGCGATGATGGTTAGGTGTAGTTGGAGAGGTTACGGTTACATATACTATCCCTACGCTTCCAGTTCCCATAGCACGAAATAGGGGCTGGTAATCAGCCCCGGTTCCAACAATGGTAGAAACCAGGGGCTGGTAATTGGAAGCATTGGCTAGGGCAATATATATCCAACCAAATATTTGATGGGTAATACCTATACGGCTAACATGTATACCATACAAAGGCAATAAACCGGTTCCATAATGTTTAATTCATGGTTATGTCATATATCCACTCTTACACTTGTACAGTGCCCTTGCAATCGTCGCATAGCTACGTGACGAACAGACCTCTCTGGCAAACAATATTCTTTGGTCGAGATTTAGTTCGCATGCTCCAATTTTTTGGCGAAGTAAATCTGCGAACACATGAAGGGTCAACGTGGAATCCAGCCACACAGTGGCTTTCCCACCATGACGCAGCCTGCTCCCATCCATCCCAAGCAGGCGCATTGGAAGATATTCCAAGCGTCCGGAGAGGGCGGCAGATTCCGAATGGCAGCTTCTTTCCCAACGATGAGATTGGGATCGCTGATGATGCGAATGGCCTTGACGGCTCCGGAGATCGTCGTGGTACAGCTACTTACGGTGATCAGCAGTGATAGCCACTCAAAGAGAGCTATGGTGATTGATATTTGGTGGTCATTTTTCAGGCCTCTAGATAGTTTTTGACAATTCACAATCGTGTTTAATAGTTGCCAATCATTACTATGATAAGCGTACTGTAAACATGTATGTATATTTACATATATACACACATGTAAGATGGCCACCAATAAGTAGCAATTATGATCCATCTTGTTATTCAGAGATCCCTTGATGACCATTTCTCTTCGTAGAATCAATGGCTGGAAACTCGGCAAGACCTAGTTCTGATCAGGAAATTGATCATTTGGCAATGGGTCAGTTCACCCTGTATGCCTGATTCCCATCATTGACCATTGTTTTCCCTATAAATTTGTTGGTGATTGTGGCCCACTAGTTGGTTGATCAATATTGACCCATAGCCGTTTTTTGTGGGGCCCATTCCACTTCGAAGTAACAAACTCACTCCGCCTGAATTTGCACACCCACATCCATGTTTGACATGGGTTCATGCTATGCCTCAAGCAATTGTTCTCCATAGTTCCCCATGGTTCATAGCTTTCGATGGTGCGGTCGAAGCTGCATGGCCTTCAGGATTTCCTTCTCCTTTTTGGCGGTGGTTTTCTCCTGGCACCAGGAACGCCAACAAGGAACCACCAAAAATAGCCATTTACAACGGGGAAACCACCAATCAGCTTGAGGGTTACCAAAAGTACACCATTGGGTGGTTGTCAATAGCTGGGGGTACCCCCAAATCATCTGTTGCTGAGTCATTTATGATAATAAACCAGCCTTTTTTCGGGTCCCCTATCTTAAGAAAACCCCCAAGGGTGCAACAAGGAACCCCAACAAGGAACCCCAACAAGGAACCCCCTTCACGGGTCGATCCAGAAGAGGTGTCCACAACAGGTTTCTGGCACGGATTTCACCTTGCCCCTGGATTCGGTGGTTTTCAAAAAACTTCCCTACCATGATCAGCCAGTGTTTGTTGGTGGCTATTACCTCCTGTATTTGATTGTAGCTAGTTACTCATGATCGCCCACCATGAATGGTTGTTGTGAACCCTCATTATTCAGTCTAACACGTATCATTCTTTGGCGCTTCATGAGTTCCCCACTGTATTCACCAAACAGTTTTGATTTTCAACTTTCTCAGCGCCACTACTATTGCTATGCGTGTTATTGTACATGATTGTTATCAGTGGTAATAGTGATTGAGTAATATCATTCGTACTTGTTGTTCTAACTACTAGTAGCATTACCGTAATAAGCACGATCATCCTATCTCATTCTTACAACTTAACCAAATATTTCCAAGAAAAAAACTCTGAAACCGGTCACAAAACCCAAGTTCGAAACGCATCCGTTCTACCAACTACCATAGCTGGTTGGTGGCCACTTCAGCTCCTGGCCTCGCTGCGGTAGCCGTGGTTCCCCCAAGCTCCTGGCCTCGCTCCCTGGGGGTCCCCCCATGGCCTCGCTGCGCACGGCGGCGCTGCCGCGACCGAAACGATTCTCCACCACTTGGCATTGCAGCTGCACTTCTTCGGCACCTGAAAGGGCCGGGCAATGGCGAGGGGAGTTGGCGGCGACTGGAATCTGGTTGGTGACGGTTGGTTGGTGACGGTTGGTTGGTGACGGTTGGTTGGTTGATGGTTCCAACTGTAATGTACTTAACAATGGTCAGTTAGCTGGTTGATTGTTAACTGGTTGGTGGTTGGATGGTCAACAATAAGTTTATCCAATCTGTTAATGTACGGCTGGTGTTAGTTGGTTGGTCGGTTGGTTGCTGATGCCTGATAAATACGAAAACAATAATCAACAATAAAACAAAGATATGACTACCATGACAACAGGTATCGCAATGGTTTTGGCTGGCCGGCTGGTTGGCTGGTTGTTCGGCGTGTTGACGACCTTGGTTGGACGCAGTCACCCATCAGGGAAATGTTCTTATCAGCCAGCCCGAGAAGCAGGGTAGCAACGAGTAGAACTAGGACCCTGGGACCCTGGGACCAAGCTACGCATAGTTGTCTTTGTCGGCGTCGTTGTTGTTGTTGTTGTTGTTGTTGTTGTTGTTGTTGTTGTTGTTGTTGTTGTTGTTGTTGTTGTTGTTGTTGTTGTTGTTGTTGTTGTTGTTGGTGTTGTTGGTGTTGTTGTTGTTCTTGTTGTTGTTGTTGTTGTTGTTGTTGTTGCTGTTGCTGTTGCTGGTGCTGTTGTTTGTTTCTTCCTTCTTTCTTTCCTCTTTCTCTCTTTCTTTCCTGTCTTTCTTTCTGTCTGTCTTTCTTTCTTTCTCTGCTTTTTTGTTCTTTTGTTCTTTTGTTTGTTTCTTTCTTTCTTTCTTTCTTTCTTTGTTTCTTTCCTTGTTTGTTTCTTTGCATTCAACACTTGATTTCACCAAAGAACCGTTTTCCATGGAAAGCAACTGTGGCTTGCGGAGTTCTCAAGGCAAGCACCTAGGGCTGGTGGCAATGGCACCCCAGGATTCCAAGTCAGAATGCCAGCAGCAATCCACTCCCCAATTGTTCCACTCAAATTCATCTAACAGAAATACAATATGGTGACAACGATGATATCATCACCACCATCATCATCACCACCATCATCATCATCACCATCATCATCATCATCATCATCATACTCCTCCTTCTCATCATCCAAATGTGCCGGGAAGATCGCACAGTCCACAACTCCATCACTTCGCCCTGGTGTCAAACTGTTTCTCCCCGCGAGGTTTGGCCCATCCGCCTGCCAGGTCCCAAATGGTCTCACCCTCCTTGAGATGTTTGCCCAGCAGAAAGCGCGTCCACCATAGCCTAGGAACGCAACAAGAATTATTGAAGGTAACAATTACAATCCATCCCTTGATGGTGGATAATAAGGCTTTATTGAGGTTGATATAAGGATGATTGAGGTTTAACTCAGGTGTAATATAGATAATTAATCAAGTTTAATTCATGTCCTTTCTTAAGGTGCTTATCAACCGCTAGGCTGGTTTTGATGAAAAAAATAACAATAATGACAATCCCAGGTTGACATTATAGTATCTTTATAATTGTCAATGACAGAGGCCGATTTTGCTTTTTCAGCAGCTGGTGGCGTCGTAGCGATGCTTGTTTAGTATCGGTTCTTTGCTACTATTGTTGCCTTCATCCATCCCAAAGCGTGCAGGGTTCTTTCCACCAAAAGGAGTGCCACTGGGTGGCTGATGGGAAAACCTAGTGGAAACCCCGGTAAAGTTCGTGGTTACAACAATTTTTCCTGTAGTTTTTACCTGCAACCACCCCAGTGAACAGTAGTACCAGCTGTTGACTGACATAGGTTGCTTGAACCGAGATCACCAGGGATCCAAGAAAATTATAGAGGGATATATCTAATTGATGCAAATAGCCACAGCGGCAGCAACAGCAAAAGCGGTACAGCCAACCCATTGAAAACAATGGGACGGTTCCGCCAAAGGAAGATGCAAGCATGGATGCTTGCAGAGGGCGGTCCCCAAAGTAGCTAAGTTGGCAAATAGCTAGGGGAAAGTGTGAGCTTTGGTACAAGTACCTTGTTCGGTGGGTTAAGAAGCGCCCAATTTCACCAGGGGGTACCGGTCTGCGTTGGATGCCTCAAGCTCTGCAAAGTGTTGCTTGCCGGTTGCCCCGTGTTTGCGAGGTATCAGCTGTGGCTGTTTCACTCATTGCCGGTTGATATGGCTGATGGGTAAGTGATCCTTAACCACCATCACTAACAATGGCTGCAACTATGGTTGGTACTTGCGCTAAGTGGAAAACACCGAACCATCATCAACAATCTATAACTTGGGGGGTGCCCCAAGTTCCTGGAGACCGCGTCGCAGCCAGAGTTTGGTGCATGCCTGCGGGTATCCACATTCGCTGGCAGTGGACATACAACTTTGACAAGTGGATCATTGCAGGTATCCAGAACCTGATTGACTCCCCACCATGACCAGCTAGCCAGTTTCATGATGGGAGAGCAACGCGGAGTGCAACAGCTTTATAGCATCCAAAGAATCCCTGGATGACGGCGCCCAGTAACCCTACAAAAATCTAGGATTTCATGGTAGCTTTGTGTTGCTATCTTCCCCATATGCCCTCCACCCAGTTTGTACACAGGAATGACCACTGTGCATCTCAACTAGCAAGGCAATGCTGCTCAGCTTGGTGTTCACACACCTCTGGTGCAACAAACTGAAGAAATGGGGGATCCATATGAATAAGCCACCAGTCTGTGGAATGAATATAGATACAGTAAATCACAGGCTATCTAACGTAAACTGGGGGTGGTTTCATAATATGAATCCAGCATGCATATCATTCCCAAAAACTGATAATGGTAGATCCATATCAAAAAACCATATCAAATATTTAATATGATCATCAAATCATTAACAGCTGGTTTATCCCTGTGGATCTACCATCATCTATGGTTTGTGCCCAGCATGGATTGGCCAATGATTCATCAACGGCTTCTCGGGTCCAGGTGGCTGCTTCATGCTCTGAGTGGGCTTGATCTTGGGCTGTCGCAGCTTCAACTCCTTGTGGCTTGGCGAGCTACGCATCGGCTTTGGTTGATAAGTTAGATAGGATTAGTAACCAGCTGTCAATAAGGGTTCATAGTGATTACTGATTTGAGAATTATCATAAATATGAGTTGGTTCAAAGTTGGTCCAAAACTTATCATAATGCTTTGTTTAGTATGATGATCGTTACTGATCGAGGATAATGTGGATGATTCTTTCTTTGTTGCTTGGTTCACGAAGGATGAAAGAATATGAAAGAATAGCCGCTCTTCATTCCTAAAAAGGGTTGGTGCGGTCTAGTGGCTGCAGTCTCCCTCACGACGCGCATAGGCGGATCACTACCACACCCCTGCGCTTAACTGGCAGGAACCCCCAAACAATCCAAGGAAAACAAAAAGGTACGCAACCTGCACATGTCTGGATGCGGCTGAGTCCTCCTTTCCCTTTCCTTTGCTTTTGCCCTTGCTGGGCGGACCCTTGCTGGGTGGACCCTTTCCTTTGCTGGGGCCTTTTCCTCCCTTTCCTGCGGCTTCAGATGTATCTGCAGGTGGTGCGCTGGCCCCTTTACTTGGTGGAGGAGGACCCTTGCTTTTGCCCTTTGATGGGCCTTTCCCTGCCTTGGGAGCAGCCTCAGCACCCTCACCGCCTTCTGTCTTGTCTGCTGTTCCTCCCGATTCACCTCCTTTGCTTGGGGTTGGAGGACCTTTGCTTTTGCCTCCTCCTTTTGCCGGGCCTTTGCCAGCTTTGGGAGCAGGTTCAGCAACTTCGTCTGTGGCACCTCCTTCTGTCTTTTCCGCTGTTGCCTCTGCCGTTCCTGAATCTTCTTCTCTGCTTGGGGCTGGGGGACCTTTGCTTTTGCCTCCTCCTTTTGCCGGGCCTTTGCCAGCTTTGGGAGCAGGTTCAGCAACTTCGTCTGTGGCACCTCCTTCTGTCTTTTCCGCTGTTGCCTCTGCCGTTCCTGAATCTTCTTCTCTGCTTGGGGCTGGGGGACCTTTGCTTTTGCCTCCTCCTTTTGCCGGGCCTTTGCCAGCTTTGGGAGCAGGTTCAGCAACTTCGTCTGTGGCACCTCCTTCTGTCTTTTCCGCTGTTGCCTCTGCCGTTCCTGAATCTTCTTCTCTGCTTGGGGCTGGGGGACCTTTGCTTTTGCCTCCTCCTTTTGCCGGGCCTTTGCCAGCTTTGGGAGCAGGTTCAGCAACTTCGTCTGTGGCACCTCCTTCTGTCTTTTCCGCTGTTGCCTCTGCCGTTCCTGAATCTTCTTCTCTGCTTGGGGCTGGGGGACCTTTGCTTTTGCCTCCTCCTTTTGCCGGGCCTTTGCCAGCTTTGGGAGCAGGTTCAGCAACTTCGTCTGTGGCACCTCCTTCTGTCTTTTCCGCTGTTGCCTCTGCCGTTCCTGAATCTTCTTCTCTGCTTGGGGCTGGGGGACCTTTGCTTTTGCCTCCTCCTTTTGCCGGGCCTTTGCCAGCTTTAGGAGCAGGTTCAGCACCTTCATCTGTGGCACCTCCTTCAGTCTTCTCCGCTGTTGCCTCTGCCGTTCCTGAATCTTCTTCTCTGCTCGGGGTTGGAGGACCTTTGCTTTTGCCTCCCTTTGCCAGACCTTTGCCACTTTGCGGGGCTGCTTCTTCTGGTTCTTCTTCTGGTTCCCCTTCTCTTGCAGCTTCCGCTGAATCTTCCCCTCTTGTTGTCGAACCTGTGCTTTTGCCTTCCGTTGCTAGACCTTTGCCAGTGGCAGGCTCAGCACCTTCATGTGCAGCATGTCCTTCGGTTTCTTCCCCTTGGACTGGCGCTGCTTCTACCTGTCTGCTTGGTGAAGCTGGAGTTGCTGGCTGCACGTCCCGATCTCCCTCCTGCATTTCTCGACCGACCTGGCCCAGCGATGTTCCAAAAGTGGATGGCCGTAGCCCCTCATCTGTTCAACAAAAACCAAGCCTACCAATGCACAACCCCACATGATGAGCCTAGTTAATGGTGCTTTCGCAAAATAGGGAAACCCCAAAGCTACGGTTGGTTTATTACTATAAATGGTTGATATAAACTATGATTTATGAGTTGGTGTGTCACCTATTTTGAGAACCGACCACATGGTTTGCTGCAGACCATCATCAACCAATACGAACCACCAAATACTGACCCTACATGGAGTTTAACCATGTTGTTTTGCCACTATTGTTAGATATTCTCCCCTATCATGAACCATTAGTAATGGAGTTATAACCACCAAGAATAGGGGATAATACCTAACAATAATAGGGAACCTTGAGTTAGTAATGGTGTTAACCCCTATGGAATTTTCTTGAGAAAGCACCAAATAAAACAACCAACTTGAACGATGGCGATCGATCCAGCTGTTCACACAGCTTCTCTTCGTCGCGGTGGGATTCATCGCCAGCGGGTCGTGAGCTGGTTGAACCAATGGTTCATTAGCAAACGGATCTATTATTGCTAACTATCACCAGTATATGCCCTATGATTGCTGGTTATTATCCACTAGATCAATTCTTGTTGCTTGGTTTCGCTCACTATTTAACAGCTGGATCTGGATCTATCATTTTCCAATGATCTTGAATGATCTTGAATCAACTGGTTGATTTGGCACCTTGCCAATAGCACCGGCTAGCTCCAACTATTGAATCGGCAAGTTACAGGTTGACCCAAAAAGCATCTTGCGAAGGTTGAACTGAGACTGTGGATGATAACATTGAGACGGTGAATGACAATGAGAGCAAGGAAGTCTTGAGCACCAGGAGTGGCTAGGTAATGGTGAATAACTGGTGATTTACCATCAACTATGGTTGGCTTACAAATATGGATGCAACATTACAGCTATGTCTTTATTGTTTCAGTACCATCATTGAGCCCCAGAGTTTGTTGGCCCAAAACGCAACCTGCGACGGTGGAAAATAGCATGCAACGCAAGGCAATTCGGGATGACCACAACAACCCCATCACTCATCCCGATGATCAAACACCAGCTTAATGACCAAACCATGAATGTCTTGTACCAACCGATTCATAAACCTGTGTAAACAAGAATGGTTGGTCTATAGGGGGTTCTATAGGTTTACACAGTTTTTTAAGGGTTTACAGTTGCTGGTTACGGCGGTTTTTCCTATCATCACTGGTTAGTCATTGGTTGGTTATACTATGATAGTAGCCTATTCATAGTGCCAGCAGGATTGCAAACCATTGCAAGCCCCTATGAATCCCTGTTGTCTTTTGCGCACTGCCGCTTGCTAATCCCGATGATCAATCATTGCAAAGCATGCTGAAAAATGATGACCCATCATTATCACCTAAGATAAATCATGATAAACCATCAGTATCCCCTACGATAAATTGTTTTAAGCCATCATGAACTCGCTACAAACGCCATCGTTTCCAGCTAACCCTACAGCGCCCAGTGTTCCTGCACCTGATGACCACTGGATGGGATGGATTCCTGGAGTCCGCAACAAGGGGATATATCCAATTGCAGAAGAAAATGATGATGCTGCTGCTGCTGCTGATGATGATGATGATGATGATGCTGATGATCATCATGATGATGAGGAGGATACATGCTAATACGCGATGATCCTTATGAGGGGTGTTCGACCATTTCCGCGGCTGTTAACAATGTCCAAAGCAATCATTCCGAAGCAAATCAACCATTTTCTATGGTGCAACATGCATGGAAAAAGCCATAAGTTGAAACGGCCATGTTAATATGATGGGACCAGACCAGCATTCAAAGGCATCTAGATGAAAAACACCCGTTCCCCTGTACTACCATTGGTTACAACATGTCTGGCAGCCCCGCTCGCCCTTGAAAATGATAGCACTAGATCTCCAAACTGCTCCATGCCAACCACCAGCCAGTGTAGTTGGATTGGCTCACCAGTTGCTGATACCACACTGTTATGAAGGATCAGGAGGTTCATAAAACCCTGAGTACTAGTGAAGCATGGGTCGTGGGTTGGTGGGGTTGATGGTCGTTGGCTGATGATGGTTGCCTAGCGGTTCATAGTAGCTGATAACGATCAATCTTAGTGGTTGATGATGGTTGATGATGCCTGCTTGATAATATTTGATAATACTTAACCATGCTAAATGTTGATGGCTACTCCTGATGGTTACTGGCGATTTATCCGGTGATTCATCTTATGCTTGGTAAATCCGCGTCAACTAAAGGTATCTTTTCCGAGGTACAACTTCTTGGCTGAGTCAACAACCGCTAGGCTAAGAGCCCGACAATGATACATAATTGTAGGTAGACTACAAGGTGGACACCATCATGGGAAATCTATTCCTATGCTTCCAGATACCATGATTCATAGGGGCTGCTAAGCAACCCCAGTAACAACAGCTGGTAGAAACCAGCTGGTTGCGACTACGAGCAAAGACTATCCCAGCAAAGCCACTGTCATTCCGTCAACCATGATGCTTCAGAAATTTCCATGCAGCCAACAGAGATTACGGCTGGATGAGTCGTTGGTTGACGGTTTATCATAGTTAATATTCGTTGGTTGATGGTTCATCATGGTTAAGATTTGCTAGTTGATGGTTCAGCTCATTGCTAATAAGTAATGCAAGTAGAATCTCTGATCAATGATCGGCATGCTGATGATTCACCAGCAGTTGATCAGAGCATCAGAGCGCTATTTGTTGCAAAACCCGGGCCTTTGAGGATCTATCGATTCAAAATGGTCATCCATGACGATCACAGGGTCGCAGTCTGACTGCTGGATTCTCAGCATGAGACCCCTTGTGACTGGGGGACATTTCCATACATTTCCTTGCTCTCGTCGATGATTGACCATCAGGCAAGGCGTAGAAACTTTACTGAACTCGATATGTCGGTTTCCATGTATTGTGACTGTGAATACCGTTTGCGCATAACCTCTGTATTTTGAACCACCAGCTATGATCTAGTATTGAGTATTGGCCGCCATTATTCACCATTGTGAACCAACAATCCCCAGTCAAACTTCAGACTGGGAAGCAGGCAATCTTGAGACTGTTCAAAGCCTGTCTCCCTCACCCAAAAACCTCAAGCCATTTCTCTGCGAGTAATCCAAATAGAACCCTTGCTCACAGCCCAAAACCAAGGATCTGATAGATACCGAACTGTTGACATGTTCAGCAACACAGTGGCTTGGTGATATTTGCTTTATGACCTCGTTCTGAACCACAAGACAACCAATCTTCAGCTATCAAGTTTGCTGGCGCTGCAATTGAACAGCTTAATCATCACCGGGCTAGTCGATGGGGAAATCTACATTGGAAACCCTTGTTTTAACCACCAATGATAGGGATTTCCCAGGTCCATTTGCCCAACCAACTCCGATGATGGATAGACACCCTGATCGTCCCATGCTCCTCCAAAAAGTCGCTGACGCTGAGCATGGGCACCACGTCGGAGTGTGTGGAGATCACCTCTGGAGAAGCAATGGTTGATGAAGCAACTGGGGACGGCTATGTGTCCAGATGTACATGCGTACCCATGTGTCCTTACACCACATGCACAACAATCTGCATAGAAGTTGACATGATTGTGTCTCTGAATTACTATGTTTACAATTTCAATATAATATGCATATATGTGCCCAAACCAAAAAAAATGATCCAGAAGCGCGAGAGATTGCAAGTTTGATTGCTGTTGCGATGTCTTCATGAAGCACTCATCACCAGCCAGAAAAACAATGATGTGGCTTTAGCATGCTAGGCCCCAGATTTTTGTCAAGGGGAACTTGGACCAAACAGTTGGATGATTGGATGCGGAAGGTTATGCAATCGGTAACGATGAACCACCGCAATGCTTTGCTAATCTTGCCCTGTGTCGCCTCATTTGTTCCCTTGAACTTTCTCATGCCAAAAGCGAATTCTGCCACTTCCAATGTGGCTGGCCAATGATTTCTTCCCATCTATGGGTCCCTCCTTGTGTGATGAACGGCAAGCTACTTTCATCTGACATTAGCAGCATCTGGGATAACCCAGTCTCGTGTTCCACACCCTGGGGATGGTCGCTTCTCGGACAGAATCACGCGCTCTCTAAATCAAACAACGGACCAGTAAGCGTGATTCACTCGCTGTCAACCATCAAGTATCATTGACCATCACCAATCAATCATCATTGACCATCATCATTCAACCAACGTTAACCATAATCAACCATTGCCTTTTGGCTTTTAGGCTGGCTCCAAGTGAGACTTGGAAATGCGAGAGACCAAATCATGTGTCTCAAGCATAAATCATTTACCATTGCCATTAACCATAATTAATCATTAATCACCGTCAATCATCATCCACCAATTGGGGATTCATGCTCACCCCTTCACCATCATTTACAATTTGACAATCACCATCATTAACCATTGTTGATCGTAATTCATCATGATGAATCATTGCTACTTACCACCACTATCGTCCATCATCATTAACCATTCATTGATCATTGCTACTAAGCATCACTAATCATTGCCATTCATCATCGCCATTAATTACTCGTCATTGTCAACCTGCCCCCTGTGATCTTCTGCAGTTCACAGCCTCGTTTGGTGTCAGCGAGGAGCGCGATCTGGACCTACTTCCAAACTGGTGTGGAAAACGATAGTGAAGATGGTGATGCTGGGGATATCAATGATGGTTAATGGTGATCAATGGTGGTTGATGATGGTTCATGATGGTCAATGGTGGTTGATGAGGGTTAATGATGGTTAGTGGTGATGAATGATGGCTGATGATGGTTAGGCTATGATTTTCATTGGTTTTCCCTGAGATTTACAGTGATTGGTGATGGTTAATGGTGATGAATGATGGCCGATGTTTTCGCATAATCAACCAACAGCATGAACGACGATAGGTCATTGTCAATTAAGATGGTAGATGTCGCGAAAGTTAGGTGGATATAAACCGACAATTATTTATCATTAACTCAAATATGTGGCTGTTAAGCACCATCAATCACTACTAACCATCGTTTGTCTTTACAACCCACTATTAACCATTTAACTCTTACAAACAATTAGGATTAATTACCAAAAATAATCATCAACCATGACTGTTTACCCATCATTACCCAAGAAATACCCAACATCAACCATTAATCATCATCATCATCATCATCATCATCATCATCATCAACCAGTATCATTAAACATTACCATTAATCTGCCATATCTGCCATTATCATTGACCATTGTCACTAATCATCAATAGCCATCCTTATCAACTAGCATCAAGCTTTGTCATTGACCATCATCTGTTTACCCGTCCGCCGCTCGCCGCGTGATTTCCCACCAGGATTTCCAGCAGCTGAGACCGTCAAGTTGCAAAGATCGGCGCCATGAGACCGGCAACAAGTGCAATGCGAAGCTGTACCTGGGATCTGTTGATCGAATTGAGGGCCGGGCCAGCTGAGTGGTGACATGGTTAACGATGGTGAAGCTGATGCTTAGACATGTGGTGAATGATGATGAATGGTGCTTGAGAATGGTTTATGATGGCTGAAGATATGGTGAATTATGGTCAATGAGGGTAAATGGTGGTTGAACATATGGCTAATGATAAAACATGTGGTTCATAATGTTTGATAGTGATCTATAATCACGGTTCCATAGTCAATGATCATTGATGGATAAGGATGATTAAACATCTGGTTAATAATGGTTGATAATGGTGTTCAAAAACACTGTTTAGTGACTAATGGTATGGTCCATCTACTTGTTTATCTAATGGTCAAAATCAGGTTGTTGCTGATGGTAAACGATACTGGTCAATGAATGATACGGTTGACAACATTACCAGCTGACGAAAATGGCTGATCATCATGGTGGTTGATGATGGGAACCCAGCTGATGATTGTTGCCGATGATTCTTAAGGGCGTTGAAAGGCTTGTGATCGTTGACACTGGGTGATGAACGGTGAAGGCGTGAAGGCTACGTGTACCGGCTGGAACCCTTGCAGCGACATTGAAGTTTTCCAAGTGCAATGCTCAAACAAGGCCAGTAAGCAAAGGATTGGATTTGAAGTAGCAGTAGTAGTAGTAGTAGTAGTAGTAGTAGTAGTAGTAGTAGTAGTAGTAGTAGTAGTAGTAGTAGTAGCAGGAGTAGTAATAGTAGTAGTAATAATAGCAGGAGTAGTAATAGTAGTAGTAGTAGTAGTAGTAGTAGTAGTAGTAGTAGTAGTAGTAGTAGTAGTAGTAGTAGTAGTAGTAGTAGGACTAGTAGTAGTAGTAGTAGGACTAGTAGTAGTAGTAGTAGTAGTAGTAGTAGTAGTAGTAGTAGTAGTAGTAGTAGTAGTAGTAGTAGTAACTAAGTAATTAATAGTTAATTAGTGGTTAATTAGTAGTAATTCATTAGTTTAACTGGTTCAAAGCTGGTGGATTCATGCTAATGATATAGTTAGAAATAACGAGATCCTACAAGCCTGCCAATCATTGCCTTGTCACCGCACCAGTTCTGCGAGATCTTTTTTGATCAGTTTCAGTGATTGCGGCAACCAACACTTCTACTCTTTGTAATGGAATCCTGCATCAACATTTCCCACTCGAGTCTGTTGGGTGTAGAGTCTGGCCCGTCTGTTGCTGCAGCCTGGTTCTATCTATGCAATCGTTGGCCAAACCTGCTACTAGGCATGCCATTGATGTTCATTGAAGTACTTGAGCCTCAGAAAGAATGCATGATTCACCATCAATCTCTTCTGCTTGGAAGCTGATGGTTGATGGCAGCGTCCATCAACAACAGAACCTCTAGTATCATTGACTTGCTAGGTATCATCCTGTGATATCATGAGATACCATCCGCAACTGACAAACGGACTCGCAATCCCCCTGGAATATCTCCAGTGTCAATCAAACATCAACCATCTCCCTCTTACCATCTATGACCATTCTCATCACAACAAGAAAAATCATTCATCAACCGGCAAACCAACGGCCAACAGTACAGACTGGTACTCGCTGCTTACATTTGTGGCTTGGGGAGCTACCATTAGTACCCAACAGTTGCTTGTTGGTATCCCTGATCCCAACTTCCTATCAGCGACCACCATTCACCACCATTTGACTAGCGACCACCAGTAGACCTTACCACTTTGGAGCCACTGACCGACCAGTCAAGATACATGTCCTCCAGCGACGACCTCCGTTCAGAGTTGCGTCTGCCATCATCAGCCGCACTGAAGCTACCGATGCGAAACTCCTCGTGAAAGGGGACAGCGGTGCGCCCCGGCACTGCAGCCTGCTGGATTCTTCCTGGTGGTGAAGGACGAGCATGGTGAATAACTGTGATCAATCACTGATGTTGAATGCTGATGTGATGATATGGGTGTTTCTCAAAATAGTGGTGCCCTAGGTACCCCTAAAATGGTTGGTTTATTACCAGAAATGGTTTATAAGGTGGATGATGTCATGATATGTGATGTGATTGAAGAGATTAACAATGGTCCATGATAATTGTCGATCATGGTTGATCACGATCGCACTTAATCACGACTCATGATAGTTGATAACTAGGAACTGTACTCCCTGCTGTTGGTTTCTGCTTTCTCTTCCATTATAATCCCATTGCCAGTAGCTTCAGCCCCGGCTTTTTGGTCATGGCACGCCCCATCATCCATCTTGATCAAGCGTTAAGCTTCGGCATCCACGTCCAGCTTCAACCAGTTGATTGACAGAAGCAAAAAACCCAGGAAATCACCATACGGGCCATACATGAACTGGTCAATCAACTGGTAATCCATAAACAAGGGTTTCTTGAGAAGGGGGATCCCAAGAATGGTTGCTTTCGAATTATGAATGGCTTATAGTGCATGATTTGGGGGTACCCCTATTTTGAGAAACACGCAAACGATGGCAAATGAATAATTTTCCTGGTAGTTCATTCTCCTTGCAACCAAATGAAACATTCAGAGATGTTTCGCCCTACATCGCAAGCTTTTCCCAAACTGGAGTCCCTTGCCCAGTCAAACAGCATCAGTCATGGGTTGTCACTGCCCCCAAGGACAATGGAAGCCTGATCTTCCAAATAACAAAAATTGTGCCGGGGATATGGACTGCGTTTTCAGTGGTGTACCCTGTTGCTGCAAGTAGCACTGTCTATGGAATTAAGCCAAATGAAATTCAAAATCCTTGTCCAAAAAAAATGCTACGCTTATGAATTCTTGACATCTACTGATGACCACCTTGTTCCCATCTTATTTTAAGTCTATTTGAAGATTGTGGTAAGATTGAATGGCTGAAGCTAGTTTTGCCTATACCCACCGTATCCTCACGATGGTTCCTTTGAAAGCACGTCTTTATTTCTTGTAACCACTTGGGCTTGTTTGGATCCTTTTCCTTACAAACACATTATTTCTCAGTCAAATCTGGCCTTGGACAGCGGCTATATTCTGGCAGCACTTCCAACCTATTGCAAACAATTCACACAGCTCAAAAGAATGAGCAATCAGCTGGAGAAGTGAATGGTATCAGCCCTACCAGCAGTGGCATATCTGTAGAGCATTATTCTTGAAGGGAAGCAGAGAGAAAGGATCAGGCAAATGTCCCAGGATTCCATCAAAAACTCGTTGGACTACTTGATCTGCATCAAATCCATGGCGATCAGGAAGTTTCATCCACAGAAAATGAATCCACCAATTTGATGGTCGCCAAGTACTCAACTAGCCTCAGCTCCCTCACAAGACATAGCTCCCAAAAGCACAAAATCTCAACCAAGCAGCAGCCAAGGCTATGAAACGTGTCCTTTTTTGCGATCATCGCTCGATATTTTGTATGTCTATATATTTTTGATGGCCATCTGTTTCCATTCCAGTCTGTTGTTCTTCCGCATGAATGTGACATATGCCCAACTGGTTGGTGGTTTCAACCCCTATGAAAAATATCAGTCAACCAACCAACCATTTACAAAATATGTTTTGATTGGTTGATGAATACGTTAACCACTATCAACCAACCAACCAACCAACTGTCTTTTGGTTTTTACACCGACCAGCTGATTGCCCAAGCATTGATAGACATCAAGCAGCTCCATGTCCCAATGCCAACTGCGCTCCCCGGTCCTGCACCCGGTGTTGTGGTGCGGAAGGCTCGGGATCTTCGTCATCTTCTGGATCTTGATCTGCATCATCCTGCCACGGAAATGTGGTGATTTCTCAAGTCGTAGGCGACCCCCAAAACGGTTGGTTTGTTGCTATAAATGACTATAAATGATAAATCTGGAGGATGATAACTAGGGGTACCCCTATGACTTGGGAAACACCATATCCTGTGGGCTTGGTCATCTCCGGTTTGTCGCACCAACTTCAGATTGCGGGAATCATAGAGAATGTGGGTACATTGGCACTGTATACCACGGGTATCACCAGTAACCAGAGGTTTCAAGGATCTGTTGGATGTTTCAAGCTGATAGAACCTGAGTCGAGTTCCGCATATCTTGGATCATTCCCTATGTCAGTCACTATGTAATTTAAGAAGCGCCAATGAATACCCGCAATTTGAAGCACAGAGTTTAATGATGACGGTAGTGATCATGACAATAGCCACCATCAAAAATCATCATCATCAATAACCATTGTATTCCATTGTATTCTCTGGTATGATTGGTTATTACACCCTGCCCATCAACCATTAGTCGATCATCGTCGTCGTCGTCGTCCTCGTCCTCCTCCTCCTCCTCATCATCATCATCATCATCGTACGATGCTGTGTGGCCAGGGAGGCATGTTACGCTTCTGCCACTCAATGGAACACTGAAGCTTTCTCAGTCGTTGTTAGCATCTCTTTCGCGAACTTGGCTAATGGTGGTTTTGCAAATGGTTCCGTTGATAATGGTAAATCAAGTGATACCAATATGTGTGATCATGGCCTATCAAACATGGCTGATCAAGCATATTTCACAATGGCTAATCGTAGTTGACAATGGAAGATCAGGGCGGGGTGGTGTAAACATTGGTAGGAGAGCCACTTGTTAATTGTTGATAATGTTAATATGATAGTCCTTCATAGTGACAATCCATTACAGGGATGGGTTCATGATGTTTAGTGGTTGACGAATCCATTATAGTGATGCTTAATGATGTCTAGTGGTGAGTCCAGCTGGAACCCCCACCAGGTGAACTTCTAGCACCAGCTCAACCTCCGGGATTGACCTGCTGAAAATGGTACCGTGCAGTGGAGCCATTCCCAGAGACTGGGGAAACGTGCTCGAAAAGCAGTGACAAATGATTTCCTGGCAAATTTACCATTTTATCAATCAAAATTCCTGGTAAAGCAATCAAAATAAACCACCCATCATCCAAGGTAAATCCCCAGAGATGTAAATGATTTCCTGGTGGTGAACGGCAAGCAAGCATCTCCCGCAGGCACTTGGCAACACCTTTTGCGCATCGTTTGGTCTCTGAGGTTTTTGGTGGCTGACGCCAGGAACTAACACTGCCTGTCGCAGCTTTGGCGTAAATTGCGCCCGGTGACTCAACCCACTTCTCCAATGTCCAACATTGGCAGCTTCAAGGATTCGACAACAAACATGTCTATGTATATATATATATATACATATATATATATATATACATTTGTATGATGATGTATGATGTAGATTTATAGTGTGCTAAAAAAACACATTTATTACATTCATTTAACAACTGATTCCAGGTGAGTCATCTCTCAGCTCCAAGAATTCTCTGCATCCATCGCTCAACGCGACTAGTCGACTTCCTCCACGGTGGGGCCGGCGCCTCCTCCTAACGCGACAATAGCACCGATGAAACGTGAAACAGGGGGGTACCGATCAACACGCGGCGACAGCAAAAGACAATATCTCTACGTGCACAATGTACATAAGTATCTATATAAATCAATAATGTAAGCATGCAAAATATTCCTATGATATATCTCTACAATATATTTACACAATATAATCAATCTTATACATAAAACGTATCTACACGATGCAGTATATCTATGTAATATATCTACATGTTTATCATATCCATCCTCACTCTAGATACTTTATATTTAACAATATGGCTATAGGTCAATATTAACCAAGCAAAAGCCATGGGTAGTAGTTCACATCCCACCCGTTCGACTAGTTTGATCATTCGCGGGATGTGAACTACCAGAGGCACAGAGGCCCTCTAACCAAAGCCACATGGTTAGTAAGTCTGATTAAGCAGCCAAATATGATAATTGGGAATTGGCCAGCTAAATTGTTTGATATTGATCCAGCTAGGTGTTTCTCAATTCATAGGGGTACCCCCAGTTATCATCCCACATTTACCATTTGGGTGTTTCTCAAAATAGGGGACCCCCCAAATCATCCAGCTTTTTAGCCATTGATAATAGTAAACCAACCATTTTGGGGTACCCCCATTTCGAGAAACCCTCATTTATTGTAATAAACCAACCATACCCGAAGCTCTAGCAACCACCATTGGCTGATGATCATCCCTATGATTAATCATTAATTCACCATTATTAATCCTTAAAACCCTTATAAACAACCTTTGGATATCATCCATTATTGCTGGTCATTATCCCTCAATATTAACCCATATAATCCCCTATTATTAACCATTAATTTGCCATCATTTTACCCTTATTCACCGTATAACCCACCGTTTGCTGGTTATAATCCCTATCATTAACCACCATGAATCCCCTATTAATCATGATAATCCTCTATTCTTAACCAATATTGACCACGACTACAAGCTGGGCCCACTAGTAATAAGTTGGGTTATAACCTCTATAACTGGTAGTTAAAACCCTAGTTAAATCATTTATAAAGCAACTTCTAAGTGGTTTCGGGGCCCACCTTGTGAAGATTGCTGGCTATAATCCCTATCATGAACCATCATGAATCCCTTACTAATCATGATAATCTCCTATTCTTAACCAATATTCACCACTACAAGGTTGGGGGCCCACCAGTATTAGTTAACCCTAGTTAAATCAGTTAAATCTCCTATTCTGAATCAATATAACCAATATTAACCAATGTTAACCACTACTAACCACTATTAACCATGATAATCCCCTATTATCAACCTGTTTAACCATACTAACCATTACTAACCACTACTAACCACTATATGACTCCCCAGCATTGCCAAGCACCCCCCATCACCCACAGCTGACCCCCGCCATCCTGGTGCGGCACCGCCCATGCCGCCGCCCGGCATGCCGCCCTCGGGCATGCCGCCACCACCAGCGGCCTGAAGTCAACAGCGAGTCAGTAAGGATTATTAATTAACAGCTGGTTCATTAACAGTAATTATATTAACTAGCTGTTCATAATATAACAGTAATTAATAACTGGTGTAATTAATAACTGGTGTAATTTACAGCTGGTTATGACTGGTGTAATTATTTATTGCAGCTGGTTAATAATATAACAAATCAACAGCCATAATAATATAACAGCCATAATAATTAACAGCTAGTGATTAATTATTGTCATCAACAGCCAGTCATTATAACTGGTGTAATGCTATTTATTGCAGCTGGTGTAATTGTAACTGGTCGATAATATACAGTTAGTCATTGCAGCTGGTGTAATTGTAACTGGTCAATAATATACAGTTAGTTATCTGTTGATGCACCTCCGGGCCCAGATGAATTCTGTCCTTCAGTGGTGATGCTAGCCACTAGCCGGTCAGATGCCAAGCATAACCTTGTCGCGTTTCTTGGCACCACATTTCTACGCCCCCAAAGCAAGCTATGCTATACCGGACTGACTCTGTCGAGGAGGTGCCTGGTAGACCTTCATCATGATGGGATTCACCACACCTTCCAACTCCTTCTGCTTGGCCTCGAACTCGTCCTGCCACGACATGTACAGCCACACCAACCCCAATGAATCTGTTGCCACGCCACTGCCTGTCTTCCTTACCCAAATGTACCAGCTTAAAAGCCGCTGGTTGCTGGGGAAACCTGCTGTGATCTAAGATCGAATACAGGAATCGACCACTGACAACAAGAAACCATCAATTTCATTCCTGGTTTCATTGGTTGTAGACTCACTGACCCGATTCTTCTTCAATACCTGCAGGTGCCACAACTTCCGGTTGTGGCGTGTTATACTGTGATTCCTTGGCACTGGGAGGTGTTGAGCGCAACTGAGTTGGGCACTGAAAATGGAATGTGTCCTTAGGCTAGGTTTTTTCCTAAACAGCAAAAACTAACTTGCCAACTAATGGTTCAAAAACTTAGGGGCTAACTAATGGTTTTGTTAACAAACCTAATGGCTATGTTCCCTTGAGACTAGATGTCTCTTGAATCAACAAAATGGAATGTTCCCCCGCCTTGTTCCCTTAACCATCACCAGATTGACCATGTCTGGCGAAGCACCTCAAAAATGGGAAGATTGTTAGTCAATTCACCTGCATCAGCAAGCAGTCTTAATTGATGATGCTTAGTAGTGCTTAGTAGTGGTTATTGATGCTTGATGATGGTTAAAGTCAACATGGGCAAGTCGTATCAACTGTGGTCTGGTAGTACCCCAGCTGTAGCTGGTGTTGCGGTCAGGGATGGTGAGAATGCCAACTTCCGGTTGCAAAATCATCTCCGTAGAAGCAGTTTGGTTCACGGTCTTGGAGCCCAACTATTGTTCGAAAACCCTGCTTTTATCAGTCATATGGGTCTTTCTCAAGTCAGAGGGTACCCCCAAAATGGATGGTTTATTGCTATAAATGATTAATATTGGATGGATTGGGGAGAACCCCTATTTTGAGAAACCACCATATACACACTCTGGTAGACTAACTTGGAAGCTAAAAAACAGCATTTGTTATCGGGAAACCGGCTATAAAAGGCTGCCGGAGAGTAACCTTCATTAACCAAGCAGATTGGTAATGCACGGTAATACCACTATCCGATGATGAAAGTCAACCATCAACACCCATGATATTCCAAACAGATTGGCTATAAACATCAATGACTATCATTGGTCAACCGTCATAGAGCCATTGGTCGGGCCCCACTCATGTTTGATCAAACCACCAACCACTAACCCTTCTAAAAAGCACAACCGTTATCAACCGTTGATCATCAAATTCATCAATCTCAACCAGTGGTTGGTCAATCCTTGCGACGCCACAAGGCCGGCCAGTCGTGGCACCCCCCTGATCGATCCATCGATCCATCGATCCCCGCCTTCTCTGCCAGCTGGTTCTTGTCGAGCCAGTCCTCGACCAAAGGATGTGATTCATGGCTGTTGATGGTTAGCGGTGGTTAGTGGTTCTATAATTGGTGGTTAATAGTGGTTAATAGATTTCATAGCTATTATTCGATGGTCTATTCATAGTTGATAGTGAGAAGCTAGTAATGGTTGATGATGATAGTTAATTGATGGTTAGTGGTGATGCTTATTGAAAACAAATGGGCCCAGCAGTGCAACAAACATACATCTATATCATATATGTATGTATAAACAAGCATACATACATATTACAATATAGATATAATTGAGATGCATATCCCCTTTGAGGGGGGTTGTCGTGCCAAAGATCTTTCAGCAAGGGTCCTTTCCTGCAAAGTGTGGCTGAAGCAAGCCTCAACAATTACCGTCATTCACCATCATTTCACCACAAGAACCAACCATCACTAGCTTCATTCATCACTACTGACCGTCATTGGCAATGACCAACCAGCACATCAACCACCCATCACTTGATCGTCAATCAATCAGCATTATCATTACAGTAACAATTCTTGATTAGTTCCCATTAATACTATTGTTTTGCCACTATTTGCCGTTATTTGCCATTATTTCACCATTATTATATGACCATTATCAGCATCAATTTACCACTATTTACAATCATTACACCGCAGTAACTATCAGCACGGCCGCCAAGTTTCCAGGGTCTCTTGCACGGCCGATTCGATCTTCTCCTTGTCACCAGCCTCACCAGTGCACAACGATTTTTGGTGGTTTCACCTCGTTGGTGGTTTCAACACTATGAAAAATATTAATCAATCAATCAATCAATCAATCAATCAATCAATCAATCAATCAATCAATCAATCACTTGTCACTACTGGTGAACAATATCAACTAAACAACTCTTTGTTTTCTGAGATTTCGATCCAAGTTAGTCCGTTGCTACAGGGCTGCTTTTCCTGGCCTCATAGCCAACAAAAGGATACAAAAGGTGCGTATGTGTATTTTGGTTCTTCGTTTTACGAGTCATCGCTTGTGAGTTATAGGTTACCGAACCATTTAGTGGAGCAGCAACGCAGCTAAGGCAAGTCCTTTCGAGCGCTCCCACCCCCAGCCGCCTCAAACTTGTCCTTCAGCTTCTCCTGTGGAAGTTGCAAACAGCATGTCATCATCTGGTTGGTGGTTAGTTTTGCCATCCCCAACATACCCCAAATATTTGGCAAAACTGAAAAACTGAGTAAAACCACCAACTAGTTATGGACCTGGTCAGAGGCTGAATGGAACCATCGACTCATCAAGGATTGCTTGACGAAAACCCAGTGCTTGTGCAAAGGTGAATATGTCCAGAGTCGGATTTGTTGTACGTTCCCTCTGGCGAACTGCACTCGCCGATCAAAAATCCCGCACTGGTTGATCATTTGCCTAGTGATAACGGCAACGGTCCAGACTGTCCATTGCCAGGTGATTTGCTACCAGAGGGTAATCCCCAGCCAGTAGACCAAATAGTACAATACTCAAAGCTTTATGGTCCGGAAAAATTTGCTCTCCCTTTCGCCTCGTTCAGAGTATTGCGCATGGTGAAGCAGTAATTCCTGGGGCCCGACATAGGGCACGAGATCCGCACTTCAGAGAGCGAGGTTGGTGGGACACTTCGAAAGCTTCGTTGCTGGAGTTTTATGATCGCACTGAAGTTCATCCAGGAACAATTGTGGATGGATACATGTGTGGATATGCTTGGGTATAAGATGTAAAAGTGGTATATCTTAGGATTTCAGAAACGCCTGGCAACAGTGCATGATTCTAAGGAGCGGTGCCAGGGAGTGATTGTCCTTTCCTCGCTGCTTTGTGATGATTTATGCTGATATCTAACATATGACTATGCGATACCATGTGACCCAACGGGAATAATAGATCTTATATGATCCAATTTTCAGACGGCACAGCTCACCAATCAAATGCAAACTGCACATGGATGGCAGTTTAACCATCCAAGCAGCATCCCTGCATACCTGCGCAGAAGCGTTTACATGTACCTGACACCTGCCATGCTGGTGGAAGAACCTGCAGATTGTTTCAATGCTGGTAACTGGAGCCTCGAACAGCATATGGTTGCAATCATGAAAAGGTCAATCTATACCTTCCATTTGGTCAGGGCGCTCCTTGTAGCTTCTTGGCTCCCCCCTCTCGCTGGACGCCCGATGCTTCTCAGTTTGGCTCTACATAGCTAGAGATTAACTGATTGACCATGAACTATGGGGGGGGTTTACGAATAGTACTCAGAGTTCATTAAGGTTTATGAATATACATCTCTCATTATGTCTGTTTAACCATAATTCATATCTATTCATATTCATCAACCATAACAAACTGCTTGGGGGCTTGGCGGGTAGCCAATGGGCACCACGTTGTTCCCGGGTTCTCGGCTTTCAATGGCTGCGGATGCCCAACTTCGCCGGGCGTCTCCAAGCCATTCTTGGCCTCGATCTTGTGCTTGTTGGCCTCATCCTCTGCACGGAACCTCGGTTGAAATGTCTGGAAAAATGTCTCAATATGGTGGTTTATGAGGGTTAGTCATGGTAAATTAATATCGTTTATAAGGGTTAATAATAGGGGTAAGAAAATCTAAATGGTGATTAACTGGGGTTGATAAGGGTTAGTTGATGGATAATGGTTGATTATAATGATTAATGATCATCATTAATCAATTACAATGGTTAATTAATGGTTAATAGTCAATGGTGGATTGATGGTCATTTAATGGTTACTTCATGGGTATAATTGATATTATAGGGATAGTAACCAGCAAATGGTGGTTTCTCAAGCCACAGGGGTACTCCAAAGCTGTGCTTGATTTATTACCATAAATGGCTAACATAAAGGATTGTGTGGCGGGTACCCCTATTTTGACAAACCACCATACCCCCAACATCCTAACCTTGTCAGCCAGCTGTTCTAGAGCAGTCTAGCGCTTAGTATGGGTGAATAATGGTCAACAATTTTAGTTGCTAGTCATGGTTACAGTCAAACAATATAAATTGATGATCTTCACATATCTTCACGGCTCCAATCATGTGAAGATATGTGAAGATCATCAATTTGGATAAATTAGAAACAATTTCCTACAATAGCTAATAAATTGATATAGCAGAATGATTTGTACATCTCGGCTACAGCCAGAAACCGCTGTCCCGCCGAGCGTCTTCTCGGCCTCCTGCACCATGCGGTCAATTTCGCTCTGCGACAAGCGGCCCTTCTCCTGAGAGGGTCGCGTGGCCATGGCTTCACGACCAATAAAGTAGCTGAACTCAGCCCTATATAAGCCCTATCCCCATGGTGATTGCCAGCGATGCCGGATGCACATCACCTGCTAAGCGAATCAAAATTCTTTAGATCTGGGAGCAGATCTGCTATACACCTGACCAGCTGGGTGGTTGCCGCTCAGCGTCGTTGGTGATGGTGATCTGGTTGGACTTGCCAGTGGATTTGTCCGAAGCGCGCACGTTCAAAATCCTGGAGCAGCAATGGTATCATTGGTGCATTGGTGCAACAGCTTGGGCCATGTGAACGGTGATCACTTAAGGTTGTGGCTCCTGATGGTTCATAATGCTTGATAGTGTTTTTTCGTGCTTCATCGAAGGCGGTCATGAATGGAATCTCAATAGTTACTTACGGTTTTACTGACTAAAAGTTGCTTTTAGTGGTCAATACTGCTTTCTCATGGCTCATGATGATGGTTTTAAGTTTCAATGGTTTTAAATAGTTGCACTCTGGTAAACTACAGTAGCATGGCAATGGAAAATCACCACTTTTTAAGAGAAACCCTGGAAATCAGTTTCAAATGGTGGGTTTTCCATGGATATGTCAGTTTACCACAGGGTAATGATCAAGAAATGGTCAATATTCCCCCAGCAATGATGGAGGATCAATGGAGTTGGATCTACAACTCACGGCCAACCAGGCACGCAAGAATTCTCCAAGTATGGAGGCACAAAATGGGGGTTTCTCAAGCCATTGGGGCACCCCCAAATCATCCAGTTTATGAATCATTTATCAATAACAAACCCCAAAATTGTCGGTTTGCTACTACGTACAAATTGTTAATAAACTGTATGTATCCCTATATCCTGAATGCCCTTTGTGCAAACATCTGACGATTGACTCATTCCGGTCTCATCTACATTGGGTTTATGGCTGATTGTTTCCGTGAAGCTGCGATGGTAAACTATTAGCAAAGTTGGTGTTTATGGCCCCTGTGGAAAATACAAATTTATCAACCAAGCATCCCAATTATTGTGAAACAAATTGGGAAAACAAGACATGTATTTCTTTCATTTCCACTGAAGCCCGCCATCATCGCTGCTAAGCCAGCCGCATCATCGCCACCAGAGGGTCTTCCAGGCACCCAACCGCCCAGCACGCCCAGGCTGCTGCGTGTCCCGTTGGCATCGATGTCAAAGGTGACCTCGATCTGTGGCACACCACGAGGAGCAGGAGGAATGCCTGGACCGCGGACAGGTCTGGAGGATTTCCTCGACTGGTTGATCATCAAGAGTTGAATCAAGTTGGTGAACTGAATTGCTGACCAGCCAGAAACTATCAGGTCTTTGATTGCTGTCTTTTTGGTTAAGTATTCAATTGGTAGTTTCTTAAAATTGGGAACCCAAAAATTTATGGTCAAACTTGAAGAATGTTGGATGATTTGAGGTTACCGCCCCATTTTAAGAAACTGCAAATTGAAGATCGCGACCAGTACGAATAAATGTCAACTTGGGGCAATTGATGGATATTGGTTCTTCCCTCAGGTTGGAACGGTGATTGATGAATCATGACCTGATCCCAGTTCTGCTTGGTTATGGATAGTGATGGCTGTTGATGGTTATTGGTGGTTTAGAAAACTAAAGCCACAATAGGCAATAATTAATGACTGCAGGGTAAACCACTAAGAACCATCAACAATTAATCACCGTAAATAACCACGGAACAAAAACCAACAATGATGGTCAATAGCTTGATCTTCAACCATCAAAAACGGGAAGGCTCATCCAACGGGTGGACAGGATACCAACCGAAAAACAGCAGTCTCTGGCAGCCTGGGCCGTTTCAAGGTTGGAACCATGGCTCAGTTACAGAGTGAAGCCATGAGTTCACTCCGGTCGTAGTCATCATCCCAAGTGCTCTAAGGAAAAACTGCAGCGAGAAAAGCACGACCGAACCTGCTTGGCAATCAAACGCCTAGTAAAACAGCCAACTGACCAACCAATCAACCTAGTAAACCAACGAACTAACGTACCAACAAAAGCCAACATAAGCCAACACAATCCAACACATACAGTACGAACATATGCCAAGATCTGCCAAGAGATGCCAACATACAACATCAAGAGTTGCCGCGTTTGGCCTTGAGGCCATCCCCCGTATGGCTACCAAGAGACCGTCCAAGTGGAACTTGCCCAGCAAGTTGTTGTCCTGACTCGCCATGGCAATGATCAAAGATGTTGGAACAATTCCAACTCAATGGCGACTCATATAAGTCAACAATTTCCCAGCGTACATATGTATATGTATATGGGCCTTTTTTAGCCGATATGGCT
Organism: Symbiodinium kawagutii; assembly: GCA_009767595.1. Lineage (NCBI taxonomy): Eukaryota > Dinophyceae > Suessiales > Symbiodiniaceae > Symbiodinium > Symbiodinium kawagutii. Next base: position 72,963 of record VSDK01005640.1, on the reverse strand, counting down.
AGCAGCTTACTCATGCTTCCCATATGTTGACGGTTGACAGTTGGTTTATTCATGGTTCTTACAACTAGCCTATTAAAAGCAGAAATGTCCAAGATCAACCAAGGTTTTATGTACTAGCTCATACATGTTCTGAATAGTTGATGATTCTCATGGTCGACGATCTCTTCAAATCCCAAGAATCCAGAACCTCCAACCAACTTCCAACCACCCTCAACCACCCTGAACCCCACCTCAACCCACCTCAACCCACCTCAACCCCACCCTCAACCCCACCCTCAACCCCACCTCAACCCCACCCTCAACCCCACCTCAACCCACCTCAACACCACCCTCAACCCCACCTCAACCCACCTCAACCCCACCCTCAACCCCACCTCAACCCACCTCAACCCCACCCTCAACCCCACCTCAACCCACCTCAACCCCACCCTCAACCCACCTCAACCAACCTCAACCAACCACCCCAACCCAAGCATCTCAGCCCGGCCTTGGTCATGGCACGCTCTCCCTCGAAGACCTGGATCAAGACACCTGGCTGGTTGTCCGCGTAGGTCGTGAAGGTCTGCGCCTTGCCCGGGAACTGCGGTGCGTTAAGGGCTAGTTGGTTAAGGTGGGTGAAGGATGGTTAAGGATGGTGGTTCAGGGTGGTTAAGGATGTGGTTAAGGGTGGTTGAGGATGGGTGAAGATGGTTGAGGTTGGTTAGGGGTGATTGAGGTCCGTTGGTTGATGATGGTTCATGATGGTTCATGATCCGTACTTGCTGAAGGTCGAGAATGATGGCAAATCGTGGTTAAGAAAGCTTGATGATGGTTGATAATGGTGGGTGATCATGGCAAATGATGATTGATGATGGTTCTGAATGATGGTTATTAATGAGACTATGAATGATGATTTTATTGACGCTTAATGAATCATGATGATTGATTATGATGATTAATTATGGTAAATGATGGTAATGATGATCAAGGAGCAATCATGGGCTCTTCAAACCCATGTACAGCCAACACCACTTTGGAACATGATGACCAACAATAGCGGGATGTATGACAATGCTAATTGTTTAGTTGACAAGCTGTGCTAGTTGTTGTGGGTTTGACATTTCGGAGGGGCTGGTTGGGAGAGGGAGATCACGGTTTTCGCATAACTCGGGATAACTGGTCCACTTGAGACAACAAACGATGGTGCATGATGGTGCACGGCTGATGGCACAATCTGCAGGAAATCCTATATAGATGTTTTTCAAAAATTGGCATTGGCATTGGCATTGAGTCAACAAAACTGGCCATTTCACCACCTAATCTGTATTCAAAAAATAATGGATTCCGCTCGTCCTGTAAGGGACCATCTGAAGTCACCTAGATCGGCGGGTTGAGCCAAACAAGACCTTCACAAGTACAACTTATATGGTGGCCTTGGTGGCAACCAACCGATTTACGAATCTGGGGACTAACCAACAAACCCGTGGCAATTGCACGCAGCATAGCACCTTCTTGGTGGGGATGGTGGTGTTTCGCCTCAACGTTCCAGCTTGTGGCCGCTCGCGACGAGGGTCAGGGTCCCCCCATACAGGCGAGTATCCCAAGCCATCACCAAAGCTTGTGGCTATGTTCACCCCCCTAGCGTATGTGGGGATTAGGAAACACCATTGGGGTTGGCTGGGTTCATCTAAACAGGTACCCCCTGTTTGTTGAATGGTGGTCTTCCCACTTACTATGAACAGTTTTTGGGGTTCAAGTGTTGATAGAAACTACTAAGGATTGCTTTCACCAGATCTCTGGTGATGACTAGTGGCGCTATACCCATTGCTGTCATTTCGTTCATTCTTCCAGGAATATTCCATCACAGGTCCAGAGTGAAAAAAGCAACTACAATGAGGGCCACCAAGAGTGCTGAGGTTGGACAACGTCCCTCCACAAATCACTGGCAACCAACCACTTAAGGAACAAACACATTTTGTGGGAAGTGACCAACATTTGGATCCTGGCTTTGCGGTGACTACAGTAGATCGTAAATATGTATACCCGTAAGCAGGACTCTGGCAATGAACAAGAACAGTCTCCCAATCAAAACAACTGTTTTGTGAAGGTCGCTGACGCACATCTCGTCACATCAGGCCCCCATTCTGGACACCATGGCATCTGGTTTTTAGATTCCCCGCACTGTCATCGGTGATGTGTGGAGAGTTTCAAACTGCGTATCTGCAGACCACGACCAACCATCACCAATCATCAACATCAACCACCAGCAACCACCACCAACCACCCACCACCAACCACCCACCACCAACCACCAGCAACCACCACCAACAACCACCAACCACCAGCAACAACAACAGAACCCTCAGCCCTGCGCTGCAGTCCAAGGCTCTCAATCAGCTTGGTCATGACACCGCCCGCGGTCTCCAGACCCATGGACAGAGGAGTCACGTCCAGCAACAGCAGGTCCTAACGCAGGAGTTAGCTGGCAGATCCATGAAAAAGTCAACCACCCAATGTTTGAAAAGGCAAATTGAGGGGAGAGGTTGGTTCATACTCCCCCAATTTAACCATTCATGGATCACCAGCTATTTAATGTTATTTTCGGAAAACTTTGGGGGATCGGTTTGTTTGTTTGGATCTTTCACTGGTATGCGTACATGCGTGGATAGATATATAGATGAGTATATGTATGTGTGGATGCTCATTGTGTGCATGCAGGCTCTGCAGCATCGTGTGCTGAATATGACAAATGATGAGGACAACCTGAGGGCTGGTCCGAACAGGAGGGGGGTCATGGTGCCATAAAGTTGATTTGGTTACTTGTATCGGTCACATGGCACCAAACAAATGATAAGAATTATCTTATCCAGTGGGAAACCTTGAAAATTATGAATATATTTGCCCCATTGTCATCATTCTTGGTATTGCGTCATGAATATCATTGTGATTGTCAGTGTTGGTAAAAATGCTTGTGTTGATGGTTGTCAGTTTTCTCGCATCTACAGTCGATAGTGTGATTTGTCGCTGGTTTTATCGGCATGTTCATCATCCAGATGTTTGCATTCAATATAATTCACTATTCCTGTAATGTCAATCTACACTTGGTATCTCCGATCTACTTGGTGGCTCGTAGATGCATCCGATCCCAAAAAAACTCAAAATCAAACTGGTTGCAGCCGTAACTCACCCAGTTTAATCAAGCCTTGATATCTCTGAACATCCTTAAGCCATGACCACTTGCAGTTCGTCCAACTGTTGGGATGGGTCCACTACCCATGGCCGTTGGTTGCTCAATGGCTTGACACAGCTCGCAATCTATTTGGTAGATTCCCTATTCAACTGGTGCTTATGATCCTTTGTTAATCAACTAGGATATGATCATTCAACTGTTGCTTATGAATCATCAATTCCTAGTGACACTATGACCATTTCAACCTCTACCTCCAGGTGCAGCGCAGCGCAGTGGCCGCGCCTGCACGGCAGAGGAGCCCTCGCCCGTGAGGATGGCGGCCTGCACGGCAGCGCCATAGGCCACGGCCTCGTCCGGGTTGATGGACTTGTTGGGCTCCTCAGCGGGGCCACCAACGGTGGGATGCCATGGGATGCCATGGGATGCCATGGGGGACCAAGGATCAGGTGGTTGGATGAGTGGTTGAGAATGGTGGTGGATGGTGATGGTCATCTGTGGTGATTTAGGGTTAAGTTAATGGTGATTTATGTGATTTGTGGTGATGTATATTGATTCATGGTTGAATGCTGCTTTCTGGTGGTTAGATGGTGGTTCATTGATGATGGTGGTGAATGATCATACCCCATAACCGACATCATGGTTGATTGATGCATAGTAGTGGTGGTTAATGATCGTGGTTGCATGATTGGTTTTTTGGTGGTGCGTCTACATGATGAGTAGTCTGCGGTCAGTTGATGGCTATTTATGATGATTTCTGACAGTCGTTCCCTAAAGGGCAAGCACTCGATGGTTTGATGATAGTTGAATGATCAGTCAGTGCTTACATGATTGTCAAATGATGTTGGTCAAATGATTACTAAATGATGGTTTCATATTGGTTCATAGTTTAGAGAGCTAATAATGAATCATGGTGAAGGCTTGTGATGATGCAACGTCATAATTTGTTTTCTCAACGTTGGTTATCTCTCTTCAACAGTCGGATGACCGTGTCCTGGTTGCGGCTCATGAATCGACGTAAACGTCGTCATAAATTGCCATCGTTAAACACCATCATTAACCGTGAATAACAACTCAAGCAACCTGGTATTGACCATAATTAACAAGACCAAACCATTCTTAAGCATATTCAAGGACAATTTTCACTAGTCATCTATTGTTGATGATAATGAACTGAAGCAAATGATGAACCAACAAATGCACCAGGATTCATGATGAAGCATAGCCAAGCACCATTCTGAGCCCGCCCCGTTTTCACCATGGCGGACCGACACCCAACGACACGGCACCAGCTGTCGTTGCCCACCCGTTGTGAAGCACCCCCCCGAAGCCTTGCCGTTGAAGAACTCCTGGATCATGGACTGCACCTGGCGGCACGCTGAGGTTCCCATAGTTAACTGATAGTTTCATTAGGTTTATGAACCAAATTAAGTTTATTGAGTATGTTAATTGAGCTTTCTCAATTGATTGAGTTTTATTTAGTTTCTGGAAGAATTGCTACATAATCAGTTTATGAACTATAAATTGTCTTAGTTTCCAAATATGAATCTATAAATAAATATACATATATATATATATATATATTCAGAGAAATATGTATGTATATATATATATATTCAGAGAAATATGTATGTATATAAATATATATGTACATAATTACATTCATAGGAATATGTATATAAATGTATCAATTAGTAACAATAATAGTAGTAATATATATATATAGTTTAACACACCATACAATGGAAATATATGCTGGAACTTATTTAGTTTGTTAATAGCATATCATGGAACCATGGCGGCCAAAGGTTGACATAGTTCCAAAACGTGGATGCCCTGCTCCATGGAGCAGACTCACCATTGGGGAACATCTACCATGGATATTCCTGAAATTCTGCTGAAATTCTGCTGAAATTCTGCGCAACAACGATCCGTTTCTCCTTGGACCCTTGCAGGTTGCAGCAGCTTGCTGCACCCACCAACACGCCACCAGCGGTCCAGCGTCGCCTTGGGGATACGTGTGGAGCCACCCACCAGCACCACATCGTGGACGCTCTT
>VSDK01005640.1:35367-53286 GCA_009767595.1 Symbiodinium kawagutii | reverse complement strand
AACAAACAAACAAACAAACAAACAAACAAACAAACAAACAAACAAACAAACAAACAAACAAACCAACCAACCAACAAACAAACAAACAAACAAACAAACAATCAATCAAGCAAACAAACAAACAATCAAACAAACAAACACACAAACAATCAAACAAACACACACACACACAAACAAAATCCATGGCAGGCCACGTTCATGCCAGTGATGGTGCCGGCATCCTTGGTCGCTTGTCGTTGCGAGTCGTTGAAATAGGCGGGCACTGTGACCACGGCGTCGTTCACCTGTTGCAGCTGACGTCGGTTGGTTCTGATGTCGGTTGGTTCCTTAATTGGCCAATGTGTTGTAATGAAGCTAGATGGTGGTTTCTCAAAATAGGGGTACCCCCAAATCATCCACTATTAGCCAGTTATAGTAATAAACCATCCATGTTTTGGGGTTCCCTATTTTAAGAAACCACCAGATGATGGATGGTTGGTTGCTTGATTAATGCTGGTTTAATTTGGTTACGGATGAAAACCTATGATAAACGATCATTCATGATGACAAGCGAGTTGATTATCATAAAATGTGGAGACACGGGAAAATCACCAGCCGAATGCCGAGCATGGTTGTAGTATACCTGGCTGATGCCATGCTCGTAGTCCAAGTGTTGGGATGACCTCATCGGCCTGGTGTCTATCCGGCCAGATTCACAGTCGTCAAGTTGTGGCCATGACTGGAATCCTCCGGAATATGAACATTCCCACGAGGGGCGGTCACAAAAAACGCTTCAGTTCCTCAAAGGATTCCAGAGGGACAGTGATAACTTTCTCTTTTTTCTGGTTGTGCCGCAGATTCTTCAGCTGACTCGCATTCGGAAGCTCATCTTCAGCGACCTTCTCTCTTCGCATCAGCTTCAAAGCTTCAGAAGGGGTGTGCTTGGCAAAAGACTTGGCTTGATGAAACTTGACAATTGTTTTCTTTTCCAAATGCTCACCAGACATCTGAATTTTCAGCTTTCCATCTTCAGCCCGCGAGAAACACTGCTGCCGCGTGGGTGCATGGATTCCAGGCATGACACCGACCAATGAGCGGAGGCTTGGCCAAAGGTCTATGCGCAAGATTGTGCCTGTGAAGCCATTGCTGGCCTGCAGCACGCAAAGAAATATCACCAGGGAAGCTCTCCCCGCCAACCAGCTACCAATTTTTCTACTCCGGCCTTTGGCAGGCAGGCTCAACTGACACTATCTCAACGCGGCACTGCACTGGATGGACTTAAATCCAAATGTCATTCAGGAAACATACCTGTTCCACTGTTCCACTTAAACAGGTCTTAAATCTGGATTGTGAGACTGTCTTCCTCAGAAAAAGAATGCAAACAAGCTAGAATTCAAACAAAAGCCCAGAAGGCCCAGTGGATCTGAACAAACTGGAAGTCTTTTATCTGAATCTTTTGAAGCAAAGATCTTTCTGGATGAAAGGATTCCAGACTTATCCTCCCCCATCTGATCATTCATGACTCATTTATCACCAACGCCAGTGAGTTCAGCTGTCCGCCTTGGTGCCGAGATAGGCTTCCGCGGTCTCCTTCATCTTCAGCAAAACCATGGAGGAGACCTCCTCCGGGTGAAACCTCAGCTGCCAGCATAAGCGGGTGGATGCGGGTGGCACCGAAGCAGCTGGGGAGCGGTGGGATAGCCATGGATTCCATGGACTTATCATGTTTGGTCAAGTGATTTGGGTGTTTTTTTTCACCGGTTTCACAAATGTTTTTTGGATAATTACCAAGCAAAAATCAAATAGTGAGTATCAATGAGGAATGATAGGGGATCAATGGGGATCACCAAGGGTTGATTGTCTTGATCATAAGAGGTTTATTGCAGGCTTGAACCACAAAATGGTCGAAACAATGCTTAACCAGGGAATCGCATTGGGCCTCCCGCCCTGCTATCAACCGGGTGCTCAGTGGGGCCATACAACCGAACGATCTGTTCGGTGGCTCAAGTTTGAAGATGCTGAGAAATACAAGCTGAGTGATCCCTCTCAGGGCAATGGCCCGTAGTGGCTAAGAATGGTTGATTGATAATCTTTTTTCATGGTTTAGCAATGGCTCATTGTGGTTGAATGGTGTTTACGAGAAACAATCTGTTCATCAGAGATAAGCAAGATCGGCAATGATGATAAGCAAGGAAGGTTGACGGTAAGCTACAATTGATCTGGGAATTCTCATGGGAAGTGATGTGCACGATAAGTAATGATGGTTGGGAATGAGCATCAATTGTGAAGAAATGCTAAGCCATGACAATAACAAGTCATAAGAATTGCTTGTTGATAGTAGTTGACATTAGATGACCACTCAAACGACGAGTCCTCAATAAAGAGGGATCAGCAATCGTGTGCCTTGTGATGGTCAACAAATGATTGTCTGTTTGCGCTGAAAAAAACGAAGCAAATAGCAAGCTACACTGCTTGTTCCAAACAGATTCACAATTCCTTCAACGAAGCGCACCTAGAAACTAATCCAACGCAGTGTAAGATGACATTGCCTGTAATCAAACTCTTTACATCCCTGTTGTTCTTATCTGGTTGGTGGTTTCAACCTCTATGAAAAATATTAGTCAACCAAACAACCATTTGGTACTACTGGGGACAATTCAGATGTCAATCAACCACGAACCAGTTATTCATGTGCTTGGTATCCTTCAGCATCTCATCCCCATTGGCGGTTCTTTTCAAATGGGGAACCCCAAAAAAATGGCTCGTTTATCACTCTAAATGGTCACTAAAGTGGATGCTTTGGGGCTAGCCCTATGACTTCAGAAACACACCATATAGTAGTTGTCTTAACCACAAGTTTGTTGGTTGCTTATCCCTATGATTATCACTATGATTAACAATTCTTCTTATCACATTACTGTTAACCATACATTGACCATTATGTAGTAGTTGTCTATCCCATATAGTAGTTGTCTATCCCAATTTTATAGTAGTTGTCTGTCTATCCCATATAGTAGTTGTCTATCCGAATTATATAGTAGTTGCCTATCCCATCTAGTAGTTGTTCTCCCTATGATTAAAGTTAGAGAGGACCTTTCCCATCTTTTTTTAGACCCCCCACCCTATCATCCAACAAAATTCTAAGGGGGTAATAACCAAAAAGATGGGATAGGTCCCTCATACAAAAACAATAAAAACAAATAACAACAATCCTAACAACCAACCAATCAAACCAAAAACCAAAACAACCTAACAAAACAGAATATCCTAACAATTATCCTAACAATTATCCTAACAGGTAATTACCATTCCATTTTATAAGTTTGATATTATAAAATGAAATTTATTGCCCTAACTTCTTCAGATTTGCTTTGTGCATTGCTGATACTAAATGCTTGCCCCAATTAACATCCCTTGCCATAAATTTACACAAATGACAATAGGTTTTAGGATATAATTTATGAATTTCTTCTGCTTTCTTCCTATTGTATTTTCTTTTCCTGTCTATACATTTATCACAGGACACTAAACCATAAGTAAAACATTCAGGTTTTTCACATTTACAAGTGGGACATTTTTGTAATTCTTCCATTATTCACTTTATATATAAGGTAATACTTCTTTAAACCCTTTTAGACATTTTAGAATAACCTTACCTGTCTTTAATCCCAAAATTCCAGTTTAAAATGAAATGCTTGTATTCCTATTATATTATGCTCTTGTTGTTCCTCTTCAATTTGTTCTTCCAATTCTTGAATAATCATGTCCAAACAATCTTCCATACTTTCTTCATCTACATTAAAATGTTTTGATGAAATATTACAATAGTCATACATTTCTTCTTCGTATTCTTTATCAGGTTCTCTTGCCACTACTTCAACTTCAACTGATAGAAAAGCATGATATTCATCCTCATCTCCTACTTCATTTTCTATCAAATCCAACAATTCATCTACTTGATTAAATACGATGCTCTCAATGTTTTTTACTTTAAATGGCACACCTTCTCTCAATATACAAAATTCAATAGTTGTGTCACTTTTATTCCTTGTTCTTTTCGGTCCGTAGTGTGTTATTCTATATCTATTTTGTATTCTTTTTAATGCTTGACTATGTTTTATTTTTATATATTCTGGTTTTCCTAATCTAAATTCAATGATTTTATTCAATACTTCGGTAGGTAAGTTGCTTATCTCCATTATTTACTTAATATACTAACATAATATGTCTTTAAACTACTTAAGACATTTAGACTTTTAACAATTCAAAGCGCATAAGTGGTCTGGGATAATCAGTCAATTTGTAATAAGTCTGACCTAATTTCTCATTGATTGCCTCTACGGTATATTCACCTGGTAAAAAATGACTGGTCCTTTCTTTCTCACCTGTCCTTTTCTTTCTCAATATCTTAACCTTACTTCCCACCTCTAACTCTGGGTATATTCGGTTCTTCTTCGCTTTGGATGCTACATTTAACTTTGCTCTAAACTCGTTTTTATCTTTCCTTGCTTCATTTGGGGTCATATTTGTTGCTGAGTGTTTCATCTTATTATTATATGTTAAAATTACTTCAGGTAGATAGTCCGACCAATCAATATTCTCCTTGCCTTTCTTTTCATCTGCCTCTAACCTCTTGAATATCATATCCTTCAATGTTCTATTAAATCTCTCAACAAAATTTGCCTTACCCCTGCTTCTGTGTAATTCCATCCCTTCACCTTCAACAAATTCTCTAAATGCTTCCCCTCTCAATGTCCCTTCGTCGTCACTAAAAATTAAATCAGGTTTCCCTCCCATTCTCCGCAGTGCCTCTTTCATTGCTTCAATGATTTCATCACTGTCTTTGCTTTTTAGTGGTATGGCAACAGCGTATTTGCTCAATACATCTATACAAGTCAATGCCAGATAATATTTTTGTTTCTTATCAAAATCTTCTCTTCTAAAGAATGTCAAGTCTATCTGATAAGTATGTTTATTTTTCGGTGCTACGAAACTATTATATCCTCTAGGTTTTTGTTTTATCTCAACATTCTTTTTAAAAAACTCCTCAATATCTTTCATTGTAATAGTTTTATCTTTTTCTCTGGCATCTTGCAAAGTGACTGCCTTGCTTCCATAACCGCTTTTATCAAAATAAATATCGCTGATAATCTTCTGCTTCTCAGACATATATTTATAATGATATTTTATTTGAAAAAGCGCAATTGCATTGATGACAAAAACCAATGCAATTATCCTTAAAGTGTCCTATATCATTATTCACTCTTTGACAGGTTATGTTTGATACAATCCTGCCATCTTCAAAATCTATTATCAGTGGTTCATTACAGTTCTGGCAGTTTGTATTCATCATGTTCATCAAAAAATCTTCATCAACATAAGCACGGCAACGCCCTGAGGGGTCTAAAGACCCGTCACCATCTTTTACATCCCTACCTGCTCTCTCATCTTGCTCAATATAGTTCATTACTTTATTTTTGAAATATGTTTCTACCCTCAACTTGCTCATATCCTTTTCATCAGCATCATATCTATAAAATCTAACTCTATTTAAATCTCTTGCTCTAGTGATTGCTGTCCAATACCAGTTCTTACAGCAATACCACTTACTCCAATCATATATCACAATATCATCATCAACACTGCATCCCTGCTTACTATGGCAGGTGTAGCAGTAAGCATATATAAAATGCTTTCTCAATAATTTTATTTCTATATTTTGTTTCTCATCAGTTGCAACATTTTGTAAAACAACAACATTGCCAACAATATTCGCAATCCTAAATTTAAAATTAACATTAAATTTCTTGCCTTTAGTCTTAATGTATTTTCTACATATCACCTCCTCACCTATCACATATTCATCTTCTATGCCTTTCATCTTTCTAATTTTCTTGCTGACTTCTTTGCAGGTATAATTTGTAAATGCGATGTTGTTCTCACATATTTCACTCCCATCACTCCATCCAAAATATTTTTCAATAATATTCAGTATAGGTTCATTCTGTTTAAAAATTATGTCTTTTATGTCATACAATTTCTGTCTGTCTTCTTCACTCTTTAACCTCTTACATTCATACAGCATGATATTATTTTTGAAAATCAAATCTATGCAATGATTAGCATACTCTTCAAATTTAAAAACATTGCTCAGCACCTCAGGGTTTTTCAACTGCTTTGTATCACCAGTTGCTACTACGATTTTGTCAGGATTGTTTCTTACAAAGTCCCATATCAATGCTAATTTACCTACACTATGAAAATAAATCTCATCAAACACTATGACATCACAATCTGAATAATCAAACTTCTCAAGTCTCTCATCACCATAAGATATTCCAAAGAATTTATTTATTGTCATTGCTTCTGCCCCGCATTCCTGTTTCAAATTGTTAGTAGGAACTACGAACAAAACATTATAATTTCTCTCCTGCAAGTGCTTACATATGTAACTCTTGCCTGTTCCGGGCACGTCACCCCTAATCATCAACCTCCTATTATTCAAAACATGTTCATCTATAATCTCATCAGTGTTCCACTCATCTTTGACTTCACCTGTCTTATTTTCATATTCAGTGATGTCATCTAAAAAACTGGTTTTTACTGCAAAATGCTTTGATGGAAAATTAAATCTGTCGCACCACCTCCAGTCACCAATCTCACCACCGAATTTCATCAATCTCTTTGCTTTACTCAAATTACATTTATCTATCACAAAGGCATCAGTCTTTACTGAATAGACCTCAATGTTATTTTTCATCAGTGTTTCATAAACAGTGTTCATGTCAAAATTATGACTTTGCAAAATCAATTCTTTTATAAACCTGTATCCGTTCTTTAAAGTTTTTGTATCAGAAATATTCAGAACATAATGCTTTGTTTCATCCACTTCTCCTATTACCCCATCATCCATTTCACTAACATCTTCAGCAAACTCACTGACAATATTGATGTCCCCACCGTATTTCTCCTGATAATAAAAGGCATCAACCATTTTAGAAAAGACTATGGACTTTTTCGCAGTGTTAGTTTGCTTTTCCAGCAGTCCAATATTTATACAAGCAATCATTTTTTTCTTACTCATGTCTTTTGCTTCATCTTCATCCAGTTTCACCTTCCAGAGGTCATCAACTAATTTTTTGTAATTGACTTTGTAAATATTGGATGGCACTTTGTAGTAAATGATTTCAACAACATCCGAAAAGTGTTTCAAAAACTTGCCATATATCAAATTGTAAGTCCTGTTCAAAAACAAATTTTTGACCTTGCTTCTCACTAAATACAATGTCAAATTGTTCATCTTGTTGAAATCATTTTTTGAACAATCATACTTTTTCCAAATATCAAACACTGAGAACACCGGCACTTCAACAATGTCTATGGTTGATTTCGTATATGCTTTCCTCCTATCTAACTCTACATGTTTATTCTTAATCTCCCCTATGGTTTTCAAATAACCACTGGGTGCTATAGTATATGCTTTAGAAAATATGTTTAAATCATCATCATGATAATAGGATTTATGATTAGGATTGAACATTCCCTTCTTGAAATTGAAAAATGCCTCATTGACTTTATTGAACATCTCAGCATCATTACTGCCAATGCAAGTATCCACAGCACTAGTAATCAAACTCTGACTTCTGACATTCAATACTAACCCATTAAATTTGAGTTTGAGTGATGTTATGTTTCCACCTGCTCCCATGATGATTTTGGGTTCATACATTGCCCTCTTAAATTCGCAATAGATGTCATTTAACCTCTTGTAACTGACTAAATTTATTTCTTCCTCTTCCTCTTCATTGTTTTTGACAATCTCCATGATGTCATCAATGTCCCTGAACATCTCATACTTAACCGGTGCTTCCCTGCTGTTCAGTTGGAAGTCTGAAGATGCGCACAGTTTCAAATCTTCTTTAATATCTCTCTGGCAGATGCTGGTAATGTTGTCATTCATGGTGTAGATATGGTTGCCCTTAATTAGTCCATACAATGCTGGGACGTTTTTGTTTTTCTTTTCAGGGTCGTATTCAAAAACTTTCTGTCCAATACAGTTATACAACCTAACAGTCAGTTTGAACTCTTCAAACACCGGTTTCATCTCTTCAACTGATACACCATGTTCTGTAAAGTCTTCTTCACTCACATTCATCAATTTCAAAATCTTTTCCCTTGTCATTCTCTTACTTTCCCATTTGCTTTTGCTCATCAATGTATCTTTAAAATGGTCTATCAAAATGTTAATCCAGCATTCCCCTTTAGTGTGTTCTTCATCTTGAATTGCTCTTACAAAATCTTCAGCATTAACATTGAGTTTGGTATTGACGGTGTAATGGTAGATGCCTACTTCATTTCCATCTTTTAATTTCTTTTTTGTTTCCTCTCCACCTCCTCCATTGTTTGTTACATCACTGATGTCCATAATCTTAATTGCTGAGGTGTAGTCTTCTATGTTTGGATAATTTGCCATTATCTCTTTATTTTTCTTGACCAGTCTGTTAAACAGTCTCTCAAACATATCAGTTTTATGTATCACTTCAAACTCTCTGTATCTGCCCTTGGTGTTTCTTCTTTTGGGTGGTGTTTCATCTACTCCCCTTTCTCTTCTCCATGCTTCCCTGCTGTTCAATTCATCAAATTCTTATCTGATAATTTTGCCCTCCTGTCCCTTCTTCAATTTTAGTCTCCTCTTCAGGTCTGTAACATAACTATCAAACTTATCCTTTAAAACATACTTATCAACTAAATCAGATGCCAGTTTGTCTTCATCCCTTACATTCTTCATTGTCATCTGAATAGGTTGCTCCATTGACAGTAGATTATGCCAGTCTCCCTGATTGTCCTTAAATCCCTTATGTCCTGCTTGTTTATGACCATTGTCAAAACCGTAAAGTTGAAAGGTTACAACCCAGTCCTTCTTGTTTCTGTTGGTTGCCATCCTTTCGTTCAAAGGCGCTCTGCCTTCTATCTGCCCATACTTTTTGTCAAACCTTTTTTTAGCAAAAGTTACTGACCTCTTCTTGTCACTCATCAGGTCATTAATAAGTTTTTTGGCGGTTTCTACCTGTGAAATTTTTCTGTCTTTATAAAATTCTACTACCTTATCCACTCTGTCCCTGACATCTTCTTTAGCACCTCTGATTAGACCCTGTAATATCTCTATATTCCTTTGTATAATTTTTGATGGCATTATAATATATTATATAATATTATAATGACATTTCTTTAAGACGTTTAAGATATTTAGTTTTTTTATCTCGTTTATTCTAACTTGTTGTGCTCCTCTCTCAATCTCTGGCACTTGTTAGACTTCTGGTGTATCTTCAGTTTTTCTTTGGTAATGTTACATCCGCAATACTCGCAACTGACCTTGACACTCAGGAATTTTCTGTAATATTCTCTGTGGTAAATTCTGTTATACTTTGCTAAATCCTTCCTATCAATATTCATTGGTATAAGGGGTTCAATAATAACATATCCATTTTCATCAATTTCTCTGTCGTTGATACTCATTAGTTATAATCTATAACGCGTTATTTCTTTAAGTCATTTAAGAACAATATATATTTACTTCTTTTTTGGATTACCGTTCTTCTTTTTTGGATAATCTTGTGGTGTGCTACTCCTGCTCCTACTTGCTCCTCTTCTTATCAGTCTTTCGCCTAAATCATCATCTGGTTCATACTCACTGTCGTCTCTTGACCTACTTCTTCCTCTTCTAAAAGGGTCTTGATGGGACGAAGAAGCGGGATTATAATAATCTTCTTCGCCATCTCTACTTCTACTTCTTCCTCTTCTAAAAGGGTCTTGATTAGTAGTCTCAGGCACTACTTGCGATGCTGGCGCTACTTCTTCTTCTTCCTCTTCATCTGATGGTTCTTGATGTGCCGATAGTATTAGTTCTGAAAGAAAATCTGCTACATTCATTGTAGTATTCAATGCTCCCGATGCTATATTCATTTTCGTTGATATGTGGATTATTCATAATCGCTATTGCTAATGCTTGGTTGTGCCCTTGCGCGGTGCTGGACATAGCATATTGTTGATTTTCATTTTCATGATCGTTTTCTTCTTCTTCATCTTCTCCATTAAGATTAGGTAAAAATGCGTTAGACACAGCATTAGCAAAAGACATAGTAAGATTTGCTCCTACTATTGAACCGTGTAGTGCCCACTCTGCTACTCTAAAACCTGTCTTAACACCTTCAGTTAAAAGATTAACAGCAGTTTCTCTGTTTTTGTTTTCATCATTGCCATCTTCAACTTTAACCGCCTCAACTTCTTGATTAAAATCACCTCTTAACTTCTCGTCGCTTTTCAACCTGTCAGACTTACCCCGTAAAACATATTTGTAATCTATTTTGTGTAAATCATCGTATGTGTCTGTCTCTTTGTCCTCCATTTCTTTTAGAAAAGTCTGGGTGGATTTATTTTTGATGTTGGGAAATTGTGTTGCTTTGTTTTTGTATCTTCTGACTTCTGGAAAGTAATCATCTTTCTCTTCTGGTATTCTATCTAAATGCGAGTATTTCAGATAGTGTAGCACTTCATCTTCATTGTCTCTCTTTAATCTTTTCAATTTATTTTTTACTAAAATCATTTATTAGATATAATGAAATTTATAAAATAAATTTCATTATATGGATAATTCAATTTATTTTATAAATTGAATTATCCCTATTTATTAGAAAATATTAATAAAGAATTTAATTTTTGCTCCCTCTTGCTCTTTGTTTGTTGTTGTATTCTTTGTTTTTACGCGCCAGTTCCTCTGCTGATAAATGTTTGTTCCATGTTCCTGTATCAATCAATTCTTTTGCTATACTCTGATAATATTGTTTTTCTGTTAGACCTTTGCCTCTTCCTGAGCGACGAAGACCTTCTAATGAATACTCAGGGTCATCAACATCAATACCTCTTAAAAACAGTTGTAATTTCAATGCCTTAGCAGTCATTTTGCTTATATTTTTAGAATAACTTATCTTAAGTTTTTCATCAGATGAAGCGGGACTGTCTGATATTACTTCCATTTCATCATCAGGCACGACTTCAACTTCTGGTTTTGGTTTTTGTGCTGGTGTTGCTGGTGCTGTTTTTGGTGTTGCTGGTGTTCTGGCGCTACTTGTTCTGCTTAAAACGCCACTAACTAAACCACCTATGACAGATGATGCGCTCCTTGTTAAAAAGTTTCCTTGTCTGTGTGCCTCTCCTGTTTGTTGCCCTCTTTCTGTTGCTCTTCTTTCTGCTTCTTCTAACTCCGCCTGTATTGAAACCTCATTCATACCAGCATCTGCTTCAACACCTGCCTCGGGTTGGGTAATGTCTCTTCTTTGTTGTTGTAGTCTTGCTATGCTATATGTTCCTCTACCTAAATTTTGTCTCATCAGCAACTCTCTCATTTGTCTTTCGTGTATTCTGTTTTGTTGTTCCCTCAATACTTCTAAACTATCAATACCATCAAAAAAACTACCTTCAGGACTTGCCTTGAATTGTGTTGCTGTTCTGTCAGGTAGTGTTCCTGTTAATTGTTCGTTTTCACCTATCAATCCTATGATTTCATCATACGTCGGTCTTCTTCTTAATTCTAAATGACTAAATTTGTTAATGTTTTCCAATTTTGCTGTCATATTGATATATTAATATTTAGATTAAATATTAATATATTTTATGCAAAAACTAAATTCTTAAGTTGTTGAACTCTATTTTCTAATGCTTCCTTTGTGCTGAATGGAAGGTTAGGTCGTGTTAGTTCTCCTGTAATCCTGTCCATCTCATTCTGATAGTTTTTTCTTTGGTTGCTTTCCATCCAGTCTTTACGCAACTGCAGTGATGCTTCCCTGCTATTTCTTAACTTTATTTGATGATGCAAATGCTCAAGGTATTTCGTATCACCGAATGAGAATGGTGTGTAATGAAGTTGTGTAGTATGCAACATTTTTTTAATGCCAGACTTTCTATTATGCTTCTGAAACTTATACATTTTTAATATATTTTATTTAGATAAAATATGTTAAGAATATATAATTTAATTTTCTTGTTGTTGTAAGTAATGCTGGTGTGCTTTTGTTTTTAAATGTCTTGCTAATGCACCTTTGCATACTTCTTTACCACACTCGCATAAAATTCTTTCACTGTTTCTTTCAGATATTTGTTCTTTCTTTTTTTCATATTTTTTTCTATCATACTCTTTGTATCTTTCAGGATGTTTATGTCTTAAATTGTTGTTTATAGTTCTCAAAACTTCGTTTCTATGTTCTCTGTTATTGTTATTGTAGTTCTTATGTGTTTCATACAATTCTTCATGAGTAGCGTATGGTCGTTTAACTCCATTTAATGTGCCATTGTTTTTTCTATAAACTCTCTTTCTTTCATTCGTGCAACCAGTTTGTTTTCACAGTTTAATGTATCTATCAAAATCATATCCCAGTTTTCCCATCCTCCATTTTCACGAATAAATTGATACACATACAAATTGTAGTGTTTGCCATTTTCATTGTTGCATCCTGATTTATGACGGCGCTTTCGTGAAGCAAAATCAGTTGTGTGTCCAACATAGCAATCTTTAATGTCTAAATCTCTACAGACAAGTTTGTAAAAAAAAGTGTTTTCATAATTCACTGTATATAATGGCATTTGATGGTATTAATTACTATAATAAACTTCTTTTTAAGTATCTATTATAGTAATTACTTTTTAAAAATTAATCATACAGAACCACGCCATCTTGCCTAATTTCGGCGACTGCTTCATTAATAAGGTGTGTAAATATCTCAGTCACTTCCTCTCCTGCTTGTAATGCTTGATTAGTTCCCTTCAGTTTGAATGTGAGCAAAGACCCCATTTTAGTATTGACCCCACTGAAATTAATATCTTGCATTTTCTCGTATGACATTCCGATTACAAATTTATCGTGCCTATACTGTTTATAACTAAATGATAAGGCATCTTGGTCAGGATTGAGGTAATGGATACTGCGCCGTAAGAAATACATTGTTTCTGCTAAAGACTGGCATTCAAACTCGGGATACTTCTTTGAACCAATTTGAATTTGCCAACTCAAATTACGAGAACTGTCCTGAAAACCTTTACCTTGATTTTCTGGATTAGCACCGTCTGGGTCAATGCCATCAACAATAGGAGCATTTATCATTGGGTTGTATTGATAATTCCAACGCTTATACACATAATTGTCTGGCAAATATTTTCCATTAGCAACACCAGTTTTTGGAGCACGATACAATGTAATGAAACATCCATTCAACTTTGACGCTGACTTAACTATATTCATATTAATTTCAGTTCCTGCATTGTTGAAGGTCTGACTAATAGTGTGGTAGATGGGGAACACAAGTTTTAAACTTTGTCCTTCCAATAAATGTTTTACAATATTGTTATTTACGGTATTGTCTAAATGGATTACTTCTGCACGAATGATTACATTGTTCAGTTCCCAAGAAGTAGAAGTATCACCTGTAGTAAAGTAATATCCGGTGTCGTCATTTTGAGTATTTGCATCTGTAACGGTGAAAGGTGTAATTACCGGTGAGTGTTCATCATTTACGATTGTAAATTCTAACTCCAAAGGACTATACCTCAGTGGCAGGTAATAGTTGCTTTCCATTACGCCACATACAGGTTTATGTCCAAAACGAGCATATCCATTAGCGCCGGGAATTCCAGTTACTGAATGTCTTGTGTATCGTTTGTCCATTTGTCCCCACTTGTTGTGATTTCCTGCAGTATCTACTTCTACAATACCTGCTCCATCGGTATTGCCGGTAGTGTTTGGTTTCAAGAATTCATCAAGACCATTGGCATAGTCATGATAGTCATTCCAAAATGAAGGATTAGCAGAACTTTCAATCTCATCCATTTCTCTAACATCTTTGCTTTTGAAGGAGTTGTATAATTCGCAATGTCTGTTATATTCTACAATGTCTTGTATCAGTTGTCCTCCAATTGAGCATCTATAACGTTGCATAAAAGCAGATAAACCACCTAATGGTCGTAAAAAGTGACTTCTTGTTCCGTCTGTGTTTTGAAGGTTTGCAAATAGTCTGACTGAACTTAAATCTAAATATGTATTATCCTCACCAGAAATGTAAAATCTTATATTTTTATTTCCAGCATTTGGATTATAGACATTACTTCCTGAAGGAAAGTAATTTACATGTCTTCTATCTGTGATGTATTGCGCAGTTTCTGGTAATCCGAAGTTAAGACTATTAATCATTGTATCATTTGCTTCGCCAACAATATTGTCCATGAGTATATAAAAGTAAATAGATTTTATTTTTTGATTTTTTTATGAGATTGTATTTCAACAATATTTTTAGATTTTTTATTAATATTTTTTTGTTCAATATTTGTTATACTATTATTTCTTTCTTCCACTAGTGCTTTTATTGTTTCATAATCGCTTGGTGGTTTATTCATTTCTCTTTCTAATTTATCATAACTACTTTTAAACTTTGAAAGCGTTAAATCTTTTTGATTGTATGTTTTGTTGTATGTTATTTTGTGATGAAACATTATTAATGTAATTTAGATTTTATGTTTTATTGATTAGGATTGATGCCATTACTTATTCTTGTTGAAGGATGAATATTGAACCTACCTTGATTTTCAAAATTGATATAACTATGTGCCATTATGGGGTTGATTTCTTTTAAATCACTTGTTTCAGCATACCCGTCAAGGATGCTTATAACATCATTGGAGTTGCGAAAATCAAGGCGTTTAGGATTTTGCTTTCCTTTTCTCTTCCATTTGATAGTTGGTGTGGCATAGGTGGTGCTTACATATTTGTTAGGGTGTTCTTCATTTATTCTGTTTATAACAGCACTGGCGAGGGAATGTCCAACTACTCTGTCAATTTCCGGACTTTCATTAAGTTTTGCCATTGCATCACGGTATTTTTCGGTGTGGTGAGCATTTCTTGTAGGTAATAGCAATAAATCATCCATTATGTCTCGCTGTAATGAACCATCTTTACCTCCTGTGCCTGATATGTATAAAGTGCGTCCGGTCTTATATAAACCCGTTGGCGAAGAATAAGCGTTCCATAATCCTCTGCGGTCTTCTATCTTTTCCTTATTTGCTACATTCTTCTCTTCTTTGTATAGTGTCGTTTGTTGTCTCAAATGTTCATTTAAATTCCTACTAAAATCGTTCATTCTTGCATTCCAGTCTGCATTCTTTTTTGCGTGGTCTTCTAAAATAGCATCTTTACCTTTCTTAAATATTTCTGCCATACCTGCTTTGCCAAGGTTTTTTCCTAATTGCTTTATTTCATCTCTTGTTAAAACATCTTCTATTCTTTCACCTTGCATTAACCGTCGCACTGCATCTCTGCCAAACTGCCTTGCAACTTGACTTAATGCAGTTCTTCCAGCACCTGCTAAAACTCCAATCATTTATATTCTTAGTGATAAAATAAAAATTCTAAAATATTTATATAATGCATAGAACTTTAACATATAAAAAAGTATTCATTGACAGCAACTATAGATTGCCTCAATCAAAATCATCAGCAGATTTTGTAGTAGAACTCAACGAAACATTTGAGTGCCCTAATGGTTGCAGAATGTTTGTTACTGAAGTATCCATTCCAGCAGTGTGGAAGACCTGTGAAATTGGTTTCTTTGAGAGAATGTATTTTATGTTATATGACGGCAGTGATGTGTTGTTAAGAAATGCTTATATTGATTTAAGCAATGCCATTTATTTTGCTGAACAAATAGCGTTTGACATCAACAAAAAACTGAATGATGCTGTGAGAGACTTGAACGCAGGTAATGACATCTTTGTTTATGCCTACTCATCTGCTACAAGAACCGTAGAACTGAAAGTAGTGGATGGATTGAATTTCAAACTAAAAATACCAACTGACGATGAACTTGCAACTTATGTAGGCGGTGCTTGGAATAGGGGTGAAACTGAATATGACAGCACTAATCCACTATCAATAAATTATCTATTGAGCAATTATGTTCCTACTTCTGGTTTAACAACATGGACAAGTTCATATCTCAATTTAGTTCCGTTCAATAGCATTTTTATTTCTTGTGCTGATTTAAGTGACGGGCACTATTCAGCACCTAATGCATTCAGTGGTTCTATAATTAAAAAAGTAGTTGTGGATAGTCAGTTAGGGGGCATCATTCACGATAATTCAGTGCCCCTACATTCAGACTACATTGATGTCTCTAACAGAACTTTAAAACGAATGCACTTTAGAATTACTGACCATAAAAACACGGTGATGAACTTGTATAATATCCCCGTCTCTTTCAGTTTAATATTTGAACATCCAAATTATTAAAATCAAAGCAACCACCTAAAATAAAACATACACTTAACAAACATTCTATAATTATTCCATCAAAAATAAATTATAGAATTTTTGTAGAATATCTATGGAATAATATATGAGCATTAGCGTAGTAGATTTACAAAATGAAGAAGTCAAGGAAGAAGCACCAGCACCCGAACCAATTGAAGAAGCAAAGGAAGAAGCAGATAATACTGTTGTAAATGAAGTTGTTGAAGAAATTAATGAACAACCAAAAGAAGAAGTAAAGGAAGAAGTGAAAGAGAAACCTAAAAGGCAAACACAAAAAGACAAAATGAATTGCGGTAAATGCGGAAAGGAGATGACAATTAAGTCATACAAATATTCTCACGAAAAAAATTGTAAAGGGCAACTTCAAGATAGAGCAGTAAAACCTCATACTAATCCTAAACCAAAACAAACACCAAAACCCAAACCAATTGTTCAACGCGAAGCAACGAGTGAAACACGAGTTCCAGTTTATGATGAAGAAGATGAAGAGTTTATCCCACATCCAAAATTGAGTGCCCCTGTTAAAAATCAAATGTTGAAACCAGCAAATCCATTAACTAATATACAGCAACATTATCAACTACTACAAAATGAATATTTAAAACAAAAACAGGAGAAATATAACAACCTTTGTAAAAATATGTTTGCAACAAAAACCAAAAAAAGATAGAATGACCCTTTAGGGTCATTTTATTTTTATTAAAATAAAAACAATCTAATTTATTTTATATTTATGGTTTCATTAGATGGTTCAACCAGTTTTATAGGACACGAGTTTATTAAGTTACTGGCAACAGGAAGCAGTAATTTAGCAACCGAGGCATTTGTCACAAATGCTGTTAGTGAAGGAGGTGGAGGAGGTGGCGACTTAACCAATTACTATAATCAAACAGAGGTAGATAATCTATTGAATGCTAAATTGAACATCAACAACCCGCAGGACATGGCGGGAACGCTTCGTATTGGTCATGTCTTAGGTGCATCTAAAATCATATTGAATGCAATTGGCAGTGATAAGGATTTCTATGTCAATGGTGATGCTCAAATTGGTGGTAATATGACAGTTTTTTCATTAGATAGTTCAAATTATATCAATGGTGTTGATATTAGAGCAAGTGCAACATTAAAAAGTGATGTATTAGATACTTTTACAAATACCGATTTACTGATAAAAAGAAATGACGTTACAGAAATTGAAGTCAAAGAGAATTTAGTTAAATTCAATTGTGATATTGAGTTGAACGGGCATACTGTAAAAACAAATGCTTTAAATACTACCGGTGATGTAGATGCTACATATAGTCGTAATGATATTGACTTTTTTATTTAAGAAACAATCAATTGGACTTGAATAGTGGCATTAGTTTAAAATCAACTGATGGAATTATAACAAATGCTATTAGTAGTGATGGCGATAATGATATTGTTATTACAAGAAACGGTATAGACTTATTATCAATAAAAACTAATGAAGTAGAAATTAACAATAATAAAAATTTTGTATGTCATAATCAGGTTAAATCAAGTATATACAACTCATACGGCGATGAAAATACAGTTTTCCGTCGTTATGGCGATGACTACTTAATTTT
>VSDK01005640.1:10550-34446 GCA_009767595.1 Symbiodinium kawagutii | reverse complement strand
TGTTAAAAAATACAAATTTAAAGATGATAAGAAGAAGAAGAAAACCAATATCGGTTTTATAGCAGATGAAGTTTTAGAAAATACACCAAGTGATATTGAAAATATAGTAGATACTAAAAATGATTATTTAAGTATGAATTATGGTCGTATGTGTTGTTTGTTATGGAAGTGTTGCCAAGAACAGCAGAATAAAATAGAGCATTTAGAAAGTTCAGTTTATGAATTACAAGAGGCACTGAAAGATTATATTAAACCTAAACCTAAACCTAAACCTAAAGCTAAAAATAAAATCTAAATAATGATATATGGGTTCTAAAAATTCTACACCTGAAACAACTTACATTGACCAATTTAAAAGCATTGATGAAAATGATTTAGAATTATTAAATATAGACAAATTACAAATAAAGGTAATTAAGGAACTGATTAATAAAGTAGAAGCGTTAGAAGATAAAAAGTCTGATAAAATCACTTATAAACTACCTTCTTTAAATCTTTGTAGTTATAGTCTCTTTTAATTTAATGATATTATTTTGAAATAATATTATTAAATTAATGATTGTAAATATTGTTGGTGTCTTACACTTGTTCTTTCGTGCCTCCTTTTGTTGGCGTAAGTGTAGGTTTCACCGCATGGGCATTTACAAACTCTATTTCTTGTTGCCCTCCTTTCCTCAATATTGTTATGATAATATTTTTTACACCTTTCTAATTCTACTTCTCTGTTGTTGTAATATCTTTGTCTTCCCTTTTCATTCAGTCTGGGTTGATTTTTCAAATGCCAGTTATGTTTATATTCCTTTACATGTTCTTCTCTACCCTTTGTCCATTCTTTTTTATAGTTTTTCTTCTCTTCTACAGTTCTGTATGGGATACTGGTATTCAAAGATGGTTTCAACTGTTCAATTAGTTCTCTTTCTTTTGCCCTTGCTTCCATTCCATTTTGTAAAGTGTGGGTTTCTAACCATATCATATCAAAATTATCCCACCCTTCATTATCTCTAATAAACTTGTATAATAGTAAGTTGTGGTTGCTGTCATTGGGGTTATTACATACTCTTTTATGGCATCCCTTTCTTGTTTTCATATCTGTAGTATGTCCTATATAAAAGTCTTCAATATCAGTATTTCTACATACAATTTTATAGAAGTGAGTTTTAGAATAATCAATTGGTGTTTTTGGCATCTGGTTATATAGTGTTAAAAGGTTTTATTCTTTAGATGATTTCATCTTGATTAATGTGTATTGCTTGTTCAAATCTTACCATAAACATTTTATTAATATCGCTCTCTCTCAACTTAACGAATAAAAATGAGTAAGGTTGAGCATCCACTGCTAATCTGTAAATTTTCAACATAGTTTTCTTATCAATCAGTGCTGACTGTTCTTGAATGAAGGTGTCCAGTTCTGCTTGGTTTTTTAACTTGAATATATACAAACTACTTGTATTCAATCTTACTATTGGAGCAAGTGCGTTCAGTTTCTGTGAAGAAGTTATGACTGACAAACCGAAATGACGAGATTTAGTATAAAGACCGTGAAGGATTTTACTATACCTCATAAAAACTCTATCTTCCGCCCAGTCGTCTATTATCAATAAGCAACTGAAAAGTTTGTTCATTTTCATCTTCTTCTGGTATTCTATTACTTTGTGCTGTGTGTCTATGATGTGTGCCAGTGCATCTGGGTTGTATTCATCAAACAGGTATTGCTCTTTGTTGTTGTCTATCTTCAACTCTTTTTGTATGTATTTTATCACTTCTTTGTATGCTTCGTCTATGTGTGCTGTTGGTGATACAATGTATATTCTCTCAAAGCATCCCCTGTAGATTTTTAATACCAGATTTTGAATGAGTATGCCTTTCCCTCCTTGTGATGCACTGACTATAATGCTTCTGAAAGGTAGTTTGTCTGCTTGTTTGTATGGCGATTGTTTGAACTCATACTGTTTGACATTTATGGGTTCAATTTTTGGAATATCAATATTAGGCATTATACTATATCAAAGAAATAAATATAAATTAATATATTGAAAAGGAAACCTTTTTTTCTGCTGAATAGGGTATCGCGGGGAAAATGGGACAGTTGCTTTTCAATCCGGCATAAGTCTGTATGGACAGTTAATTAGCAGTTGAAGCAATAGAAGATGAAATGCCAGTTGTGAATTCGTTTTCTTTTGATTGTGAGCGCGGACACTCCCCCAGTTGTTGAAGCATGCATCTCAAAAAACAAATAAAAAAAATGATTAGATTATAGAACAGTATTATCTAATCATTCATAATGGTAAGTGATATGGACGTATATTTTGATACAATCAATGTTTTAGAAAATGCCGTGGTTGATGATAGTAAATTTCCGGTGGTTAAAGATAATAAGATTAAGAAGTGCTGTTATTTCACATTAGAATTATCCAAAGTGTTTATTAATTATATGAGGTTTTATATAAAGGATGTCACCAAAAAAGAAAAAAGATTTTAAAAAGCAACCCATCCCTGAAGATTTTGAATTGAGCGACGACGAACCCACAACAGTTAATTTTGATGAAGAACAAAAATTAACAAGCAAGTTTATAACCTTTAACTGTCCGTTATGTTATGGTAAGTTACAGTTGAGGAACGAGATTGAAATAAATCCTAAAGGCATCAAATGTAAATGCAATCCGTGCTCATTCAAACTCACTAAAAATGATAAAACCATGAATGTTAGTAGGGATGAAGAGGGAGGTATTACGTTAGACAGTGAAGACCACAGTATTAGTTTCTCATGGAATAGGCAAGTCACACCAGAAGACAAGAAGACTGAGAGCACTAACAAAATGATAAGTGATGTAATGAACACGCCGAGACATAGTAAGAAACAGATTAGCATAAATGATATGGATTGAAATCTAAGATATTTAAAGAGTATATTTTGATGCGTTTTTAACTGCTAAATAAATATCTAAATAATTATATATTTAAATGTCAGATTTAGATGATATGACTTCAGAACAAAAAGAGATGCTGAACAAACTGAACAAATTGAACAAGACACTGAAAGGTTATTCAGACAAACTGGATGACATCAACAAAAAACTTGAAAGGTTACTGGAACAACCACAGACAAAGAATGGAGATGCTGATAGAGACAAAATGGACAAGGCATTTGAAAAGAAGGGTATAGGCAGACCTGCAGGAGACTTCCAAACAAAGCAACAACAATACCTGAAGATGTTGAATGAACATAAAATCAAACAACCTAAGGAACAAACGCTGGAATACTACAAGATTACAAAAGACGGAGATAAATACTTATTGATTGATTAAATCTCATGATAATATTTTTATAAAATATATTATAATGAGATTACTTGAACTTTTTAGTGGCACTGGCAGTGTCGGGGCAGTTGCTAAAACTCTTCACTGGGATGTTATATCGTTAGATTTGAAAAATGCTAATATCAATTGTGATATTCTGGAATGGGACTATCAGCAATATCCTAGGTGTTACTTTGACTTCATTTGGGCATCTCCTCCATGCACCGAATACAGTATTGCTAAAACGACTGGGGTGAGGAAGATAGAACATGCCAATAGAATTGTTTTGAAGACACTTGATATTATTAACTACTTCAATCCGAAAATATGGATAATAGAAAATCCCCAGACCGGATTATTGAAGAAACAGGAGTTTATGAAAGACCTCAATTATTTTGACCTTGACTATTGTAAATACGGAATGCCATACAGGAAGAGGACCAGATTATGGACTAACCTTCAGAACTGGAAACCTAAAAGTTTATGTAAAAAAGATTGTGGGATGATGGACGGAAGTAGGCATAAAGAAACTGCCCAGAGAGCACCCAGCAACAGTAAAGACAAATGGCCGGATAATTACACCTTATTCAAACAAAATGATTTATATAAAATCCCTGAAGCATTGATACAGGAAATCATGACTGCTGTGAATATTGTGTGCTTTCGGTGAGTGCGACTGCCACGCACTACACTTCACCAAATGCTGTGCCTTCCACACACTGCCACACACTCACTTTTTACCAAATGCTGTTCCTGCCACTTGCCACGCTTCACCAAATGCTGTTCCTTCCACTCATCCCCAAAATCACGAACCAGTAGGTAAGCAAAGGGAGGAAAATGCCGAAGTCCCAGATAATCTATATACGACATTTTCCAGGCAATGCTTACTTCCCCTTAATGGTGTTCGTGGTTCTGTTCCCCCTTATTCACCTAAACCAGGTTTTTGTAATTTTAAGGGGAAACGGCAGTGTGCGTATCCTTCAAGTTCCCTCTTCGCTCCTAACCGTTTCCCCTTCCTAATAAACAAAATTTTGCAAACTAGATATATCTACTATAAGTGTCCTACCATCCTACATTAAAATCTATCAACCCTCCCTCTGTAGGTCCGCACGACGTGGATGAAGAGAAACCTTCTGACAGGCAGGTCAAACAAAATATGATATGATATGATATGTTATATATGTTATGGTATGGTATGGAATGCCAAATGTCAAAGTCCGCAGGTTGCTTGGCAAGGTGGTTCGTTCCAGATTGAAATGACTGCCGAAAGTCAATGTTTGCAGGTTGATTGGCAGGGTCACTGGTCAGTATCATCATCATCATCATCATCATCATCATCATCATCATCACCTGTCCGGTTCTGAGTTCCCACTGCCAGTCATCAACCTGCAGTCAGAGCAAGTGGTGGGTGTCTGGAAAAATGAGGGGTTGGATAAGGTGCTGGAAAATACGACGGAAAAAATGACATGTTCTGAATTCTGGGTTAAATCTTCGCACAAGACTGCGCAATGAGTAAAGTTGCATTTTTCAGCGCCCCTTGTTCTGCAGAGAGTTTCAAGAGATGTCCAAGGATACTGGCGTGGCATCAGCAATCTGACCCTGACCAAATCTGGCACTGGATTTCCTCAAAATCCGAAAGGGGATTTACCAAAAGCGGGACATGGATTTAGCAAAGGTGCATGTTGGATTTAGCGCTCCGAATTTCTGGATTTAGCAAAATCGGGAACTGGATTTTATTCAAAAAAATGAAAGGGTTTCATTAAAAATCAGGGTATGGATTTAGCAACTGCACCTGTTGGATTTAGTGTTCTGGATTTCTGGATTTAGCAAAATCGGGAACTGGATTTTGGTGAAATCGGGAACTGGATTTTGGTGAAATCGGGAACTGGATTTTTGATTGCAAAATGACTAAAATTTGTATGATTTCTAGGTCATTCTATCCGACTGCTGATATGCAAAAGCGCCTGCAATTTACATTGGTGCATCTGCGGGCGCTGTTGCGCTCTTCTGCGCAACCATGCTGACCACCTTGTCAGACAGCACCTGCCAACTCACAATCGGACCGTCGCTCACACTGCACTCTGCCAAGAACATGGAATGCAAAGCGGTCTTCATGGCATCCTCTGTCATGGCATAGTCTGTCTTGGCATCGTCAATGCGCTTCCACATCTCACCATAGAACACCTTCGTGAGAAAGGTGAGTTTGAAATCCAAGTTGGAGTGGAACAACTGACTTTGAATTTTCTGGAGGGTCGGAACATCAAAGGCGGTCATGGCAGTAGCGCAAACACTGGAAGGATTGTTCTGCACTCCGTCCTTCACCTGATTGATGATGCGCCAAACATCCTGCACATGGGTAGTCTGAGATGTTCCAACCTTGGCGTGAAGCAATGCCAGATGGTCAGACAGCAACTTCAACTTCTGCTCCTTGTCCATCTTGTAACCACCTCCCAATCCCCTTTTTCCTCCTCCAACTGCGCCCACTTTGACAATCAAATCAACATGGGTCATTGTTGGTGAAGTCCATGATGAAATGCTTTCGTAAGACACAACCTTGGACGCAGGGTTGTTCTTGTTGAACAGCATCAACTCGCCATCATTTGAAACAAAGACGTCATATCGTGCCAAGGCATCAAAGATGACCTGAAACTGGTCTTCGCGCTGGTAGTAGTAGCGGAAAATCTTGGTCTCCCTGTTCCCATTGGTGATGAAAACATCCACCTTGCCATAGTTGGTGTCCATGTCATGCTCGTTCATCTCAATGATGGTTGGTTCTGACTTCTCAGAACCGCCTGAACTGCCGTCATCACTGTCTTGTTGAGCACCGTCAGCACTTCTAATGATGCTTTCACTGGGTTGTTGAACCACACCTTCAACATGACGGCGGACATAGTCAATGAATGAACCATTAATGACACCATAGGTATGCAGACGTTTGTTGTTCTGAAGGACTTGACCATTCACAACCAAGTGGAACATTACATCATCGCCTTCAACGTGAGAACTCAAATCCTGCTTCTTGAATTGCGAAACTGTCTTGCCATTCTTGGTCTGGACAACAAAGGAACGGCCAGACAACATCCTGACATTTACATTGATGATGGTGTCCTTCAGCATTCGTTTGAAGTCCAAAATGGCATCCTTGTTCTTCTTCACATTGGTCATCAGTTTCAGGTTCTCCGCTTCAAGGTCAGCAATTCTGGCACTCAAAGTTTCAAATGATTGTGCGCCACTACCACTTGAAGATGCCGGATACGATGGTTTCACACTGCTGTCATCAGGATTTTTCTCAGCAACCAGACCCTGGGACACAATGAACACCCCCTTGACAGTCACCATGACATCCTCCTGAATGAGAACAGTGGCAACTCCATCACATCGGCATTTGTCTTGTGCTTTGCGCACCGCCTCAACCAATTTGAACATCTCCTGGTCACCTGAAGGCGTCGCCATATGAATTTGCAACACCTCCCTATCTGTCAAGGTTTCAAGGCAGGTGTCGTCTTCAAGAGTGGTGTATTTACGCTCTTCTCCAATGTAGCACTTCAGTTCCATGGCATCCAATGGCACTTGGGTGACTTGGTTGAGAAACTGCTTCACGTCACCAACTAAGTCCTTGCCATTCATCTTGAAGGTGGCAATGACCAAGAAATTCATATTCACTTCCACACGCATCACCATGATGAAGCAAAAACAGGTCTGAAATGCTTGGGCACAAAAGATTGCTAAAAACAAAGCAACTGCTTCAATGCATTCAATGTCACATGTTCAAAGCTCTGATTGAAATTATTGCCAAATGTTATGCTCTGAAGACTGCTGGCAACAACCCGTCCCTTCCACTTCTCCCAATGCGCACCTTCTTCGGATGAAGAAAGTTGATGACCAGCAGTTGCTGAGGATTTGACCTCCGCAACAGCAGAGGAATGTTAAGATGGGAAAGGTATGTTGTTAGGATAATTGTTAAGATAATTGTTAGGAAATTCTGTTTGTTTAGGTTGTTTTGGTTTTTGGTTTGATTGGTTGGTTGTTAGGATTGTTGTTATTTGTTTTTATTGTTTTTGTATGAGGGACCTATCCCATCTTTTTGGTTATTACCCCCTTAGAATTTTGTTGGATGATAGGGTGGGGGGTCTAAAAAAAGATGGGAAAGGTCCTCTCTAACTATTAACGGCTACCCAGGATTAATAAACCCCTGGTTGATTAACTAGGGGGTTCCCATTTGAATGGGAAACCACGGCTCTTAGGGGATACTTCCAATTAATAAACCTAGGGTTGATTAATCCTGGGTAGCCATTAATCATTCTTGTTTGTTATCACAACGACCCCTGGTTGCCGTTCCTGTCGCTTGCGCAACACGCGCGGGCCGCGGCGCTTCTTCTCCTCACCCTGGGCTGTCACGACGATCATGGGCTTGTCCCCCTGGCCCGCGATCACCTGGAGTCAGGGGTCACCAGCAACAAAGATAGGAGTCTAACCCGACAGAAGCAGGAAAAATGGGGATCTAACCCCTGGGGATATAACAGGAAACTAAGCAGCAAAAATGGGTGAAACTAAGCAGCAAAAATGGGGATATAACGGGAAACTAAGAAACAAGAATGGGAATCCAACAGGAAACTCACCAACAAAAATGTGGATCCAAGCCCGCAATAGGCAGCAGAGATGGGAATCTGACCGGAAACAAGCAGCAATCCACAGCAAAAAACCCAACTAATATAGTGATGATGATCAGAAGTGCTTGAGAATCAGAAGTAACGCACGGTCACTCACAGTTGATCAACAGCCACCCATCACCGAAAGTGACCAAGTCACTTACCTAAGCTATCGAGCAATGGCCAAGCATCACCAACGGTAATCAACAAACACCAACAATCACCGTCAATCACGA
Organism: Symbiodinium kawagutii; assembly: GCA_009767595.1. NCBI lineage: Eukaryota > Dinophyceae > Suessiales > Symbiodiniaceae > Symbiodinium > Symbiodinium kawagutii. Next base: position 26,264 of record VSDK01005640.1, on the reverse strand, counting down.
GCAGTACACAACAGCAATCCAGCAAAAACTGACCAGCAACACTCATTGGTGACAAAACCACTAACGACAAACGATGAGAACTCGCATCACCAACGTTGTAAAAAACAGGTTACGGATTGACAGATTCAACGATCAGCGGTGACAGGCTATCCTGGGTGAGGTGCCCCCAAAGCGAATGAAACATCTCAATGACAGGGACAGCAAATCCAAACGCAAAACCACAAACGTGTTTTTCATCCCTGTCATCAATCAACATTTCTGACTAACAAACATCTATCCATCTATCTGACTATCTCTCTGCATATATTGTCATATATGATCATAGAAATAATATGTGAGCATTTCTCAAAATAGGGGATCCCCCGAATCATCCAATATTAACCACTTATAGTAATAAACTATCATGGATTCTTGATGTCTCTTGTTTTGAAAAACCACTATATCTTGCTTTTTGATTCACACAAACACCAACATCTACTCCAGTCTGTCCTTGTTTGGTGGTTTCTCAAAACAGGGCTAGCCCTAGTTCATCATCCAGTTTATGAACCATTGATAGTAGTAAACCAACCAGGGCCTTAGGGGTTCCCTATGGCTGGGTCGAAACCCCCAGGTGCTCGGAAAACCCATGTTTTCTCAACTCCGACAGCGAGCTGCTGAGCCATCAGCAGACAATTCACCAGCTCTGATTGGTGGGTGGACCATCCATGGTTGACTAGTGGTTATATAACCATTATAATTATATGGGCTGGTTATATAGGTTAAGAATTGGTTAACTAATGGCTAATCATGGGTATATATATGGTTAAGAATGGCTAATAACGATCATTAAGGGTGGGTGAACCACCCCGTCACGAAACATATTTGTTTGCCAGCAAACCATTTGTTAAGATTCTTGGGGAAAAACAAATGTTTCAAGCCAGCAACGCTGTGATTAAGCGCATGTTTATCAATGGAACGATGATAGACCATGCTGATATGGGTGGGAAACCATGATTGACAGCGTTTAACCACCTACATTGACATCATTAACCACCATTGATCCTCTTCCATCATTCCTAATCCATCATGACTTGACCATTCATGAAACATCATTCACCTACAATGATTACCCATTAAAAACGCCTCTATTGATCACCCTTTGCAAGCCTTTTATAGCACTATACTTGCTGGTGATTCTCAAAATCCCGTACTGGCTATTGACCACTGAACCAGTGGACCAATACTAACCATGATCAACCATTGTCAACCACGACTAAGAACTATTAACCATCCTTCAACAATCATTAATTCCGGTTCTTCAGCCATTGATGCACGGTTTCTTTCAAGCTTCCCTGGCCAAGCCTTGAACGGCCAGAGCTTGATGTCCGCCTGCAAACGGGCTGCTTGTTGCACTGGTTGTGGAGGTTACCTTCCAGTCCAGTCGGGAGTTTTGGCAATTGTGTGGGGGGGGGGGGGTTCTCAAAATTGTACATGACTTAAAAGTACCATTGGGTTTTTTTAGCATTGGGGGCTTCTAAAAAGGATGGTTCATTGTTGCAAATGATTCATAACCTGGATGATTTGCGGGGTTACCCTATTTTGACAAGAACCAAATTGATGATGGCAATCCCCAACGCTCGAACATGTTCATATTGGCTACCAACCAGTTGGTCACCATATGACCATTCAAACCAGGAAATAGTGGCCTTGGAAAGTTGGCTTTTATAATATCTTATAATAGCATTTTCCCTCCTTGGGATTACCAAGTAGCCACCATGAACGATTGGATCACTGTATCCCCCACGAATGAACATTGAAACCATGATGGCCGAAAGCAATCAAGAGCTTATCAAGCCCTTTATCGACCTCTTGTGATAAGCTTATCCCATGAATGAACATTGACACCATCCATGTATCAAGAGCTTATCAAACCTCTTGTGATCCTTCACACTGCTGCAATGATAGTGCTTTGACCGAGCTCACGGTGGAGCTCAATGGCAGGACAATATCGAGAATCCCATGGTACTGCCACCGCTGCATTGCTTGTCGACCACACTACTCAACGTCAAACTAATAGACTTACCCTCTGGTAAACTAAACGCAAAGCGGAATCAAATACGTCTATATACGGTACATTTAAGTTAAACATGTGTAAAGAATCAGAATGTGGGGGTCCGCGGAGAAAGCCCCATCCAAGGTATTCAAGGAAGGGGTGAAACTGTTCGAAAACGCAAAAACTCCCATCGGCCCAACAGCAGTTGAAACACACCGGGGGAACTCGTGGGAGGCTCAGAAAACCAGGCAAGGGAAACGTGGAGCAGCGCTGCTGGCATGCCCCGGGAAAAACCGTTGCCACTTAGGAAAAAAAACACTTGACCAAAAGCACGCCAAGTACCCCATGGTAACAAGGCGGCAGTCATAGGAAAAGGCCGGCTCAGGAGGTGTAAAGAAATTGGTGTATATATATATATATACATAATATACATATATATGTTTCGAAAAATCTCAATATAGAGATAGATAGATAGATAGATAGATAGATAGATAGATAGATAGATAGATAGATAGATAGATAGATTAGTTAGATTAGATTAGATCATATTAGATTAGATTAGATTAGATTAGATTAGATTAGATTAGATTAGATTACATTAGATTAGATTAGATTAGATTAGATTAGATTAGATTAGATTAGATCAGATCAGATTAGATTAGATTAGATTAGATTAGATTAGATTAGATTAGATTAGATTAGATTAGATTAGATTAGATTAGATTAGATTAGATAGATAGATAGATAGATAGAGATGTATATGTAGATATAGATGTACACGTAGATGTAGATATAGATATAGATATAGATAGATCGATAGATACATAAATAGATAGATAGCTAGCCAGATAGATAGACCGACAAATAGATGATCTACGTATCAAAAATGCTGATTTTTCCAAACTTCCAGGTCAATACCCTAAGCTTCTGACCCAGTTGCTTCATAGCTATGAGCCAAGTTTATGGCTTGGTGCCCAAAACCATCAGGAAAAATCTCAGTCGAAGCAATCAATTGTTGATTGTTGCTCGTTATCCCACCGAGATTACTGTGGTCGCTATCCCGTGACCAAGCATCACGGCTGCGCATCTGACCCATGAGCAACCAAGGCCCATGGGTGGCCTGCACAATGGGGTCCGCAAACTTGCGGCCGATCAGACCTCGCAGCGGTTTACGGCCCGGAATCCCAAACAAGTCAGCGGTTCAACAATGGCTAATAGGGTTGATGGTTAAGGAATAGTCCCCTAACAATAGCTAGTAGTGGTGAATGAAATGAAATATTGCTAAGGGTTGATGGTTGGTGATGGTTGATGGTGAATCATGGTTAGTGATGGTTCACAATGCTCAATCAACAATGGTTCACAGTGGCTAAGAGTGACATTCATGGACGTTCATGTTGGATAACATCGACAATCTTGGGGATCGACCGATATGGACCGGTGCTCATATACAACTCATGATGATTGGAGAAGCCGACTATCACTATGACCACTCAGCTATCAACCCCCAAGTGTTGGAGTTTGAAGTCTGAGAATTTGTTGGTTGATCATGACCCTCTGAAATGACTCACAAGGAAAATGTTTTCTTGCAATGATGGCTAGATCTAACTAACAATGCCTAGTCACCTACCAACAATAATGTCAAGAAACGCGCAATCCATAGAGACAATCCATGATTGTATAATCATGGACCAAGTGTGTTTGTTCAGCTGATGGGCTAATAGTGCTTAATTGAACAATCAGGGTGAACTCAAGGCTGATAATCAAGCACAAGACTTGATTGTCACTGCTGAAATGCGAGTGACTATCATGGCTGGGTACGCCCCGAGAGAAAGATCATCACTTCATTCATGGTTTATGATGATATGGCTTTTGTATGGTTATAATATGCTATGATTGCGCGAATTCTGTCTCAATCAGTTGTGTGCGTGGCTGAGTGGTTTCTGTGTCATTGGGTAAAACTGTCGGGTACCCATTTTGATAGAAGACATAACTAGCTGCTAACTAGCCTGTTCAATGGAGAATCTCAGCCAACTTGAAACCAGGCGGGTACCACTTTAAGGGTGGATCACAAGTTCCAAGACTTTGAAAACGAAGCTTCAAGCACCGGTAACAATCGTCAGCACCAGCACCATGGCAACATCAAACACAACAATGACGCAATGGTGATGTTCCGATGGTTGCTGCCATGGTTGTTATAATAGTTGTTATGGTTGTGTTCCAAAACTTTCCTTCACAACACCAGCACTTCAGCACTTCCAACTGCCAAGATACGCTTTGCATCAAACACGGTGTTCTCCTTAGGAAGCGTTGGCAGCTTTGCAAAGTGGAGGTTTTAGACAAGGCTTTTGTCACAAGGGTGACTAGGAGCGCTCCACTGATTGTCAGGTTCTGCCTGATGCGTTCACTCGGAAACCAGCAAAACTGTTTCAACATAACCTGCAGACAACATTCCACACAATGGCAGCCCTGAATATAAACGGCGTCACAGGTTGGAATTCCGTGCGTTGCTAATTTGGTCAGTAGGTGGCATAAGAATTTCATGACGGTTTTGATGCAAACAAAATGTGCATGTCCTGCGGTTCGTATGCGTCCTACAATGGTTTTTCATCTAGTTTCTGTTTGTCAAAACATGCCCTCGATGGACTTGGGAAGGGCTGCGCAAAACATTTTGAAGCAAAAGCGTCTGAAAGTGCAGAGTTTGCCCAGGGGTTCCGGATGCCTTTTAGCCAGAACGATGACCTAAGAGTGGGGAGCAGTCACAGAAACAACACTACATCAAACATGTTTTGTCTCATGGTGAAAGCTGGATTGAGTTTCGAAGAAAGGGAGATGCCATAAAATGAAATAAACATTTCTATTAGATACTAATTTTGACCTCCAAAAAAAATGTTTTTGAAAATGGTACCGCTTTGATAGCGGGTGCGAGGTCATGAATGCAGCGCAGTGTCAGCCTGGAACCCAGGATTTTTCTTCTCCGAAGGAACGTCACAATGAATGGCAAACCACGGATGTTGCTGAAGCAACGGCCAAGAATGTTCTAGTTTTCAACATCCACAAAAAAAACAGCCGTAGAATATTGTCATGAGTAATGGTCAACGAAATTGAATGGTACCATTGATATATGATATATACATCAAACAACTCAACTTCCGTCTTTTACAAACATCAGAAATCAAATTTGCACCGGCGCGGTGTGGCCTGCTTGTTGATGCTTTAAGGGCGAATTTACACAGTGAACGGATTCGACTGCCCCAAAATGTCAGTGAATATGCGCAACCAGCTTTTTGGTTGTTCCACCAACACAAAGCAGTTCAGGTTGAAATTTGCGTTCAATTGATTGTTTTTAGTCCGCAACCTGTTATCAACCCAGATGGCAAGCAAATTTACTTCCGCCACAACAATCAACTGTGAACCAAATATGTTTGCAAAATCATGTTGCGATAGCACAACGACGAATGGGAACGTTGCTTCACACAACGCACAAACCAAATAAGACACTTTTCCAGAGATGGCAACGCACAACTTCAAAATCAGTTCCCAGGCACCTCCAAAGTATGCAAGTCACCTAAAATTTGCATTTCCTATTTTTTGCACGTGGAAACAGTTTTTTTCTTATTTTCAATTGCGGCTTGGTGTCAAAAAGTGTACTTTCGCTTTTGGAAATGGAACAGGCCTTGAAAAACTTCACACAACCTATTTGTGAAGACAAAATTTGCTGTGTGCATTGGCGAAACCACAAGTGCTTACCACCAGAAAAAGGCCTAAATTGTTGCAGTTCTGGCACTATCAGAAATGAAAAGATGGAACTGTTTGAAAAAATCAGCACCTCACAAATGCCAGGAGTGCACGGCAATGCCAGCCTTTTTTTGTAACGTAAACACCGTGAATTTGGCACTCAGTGTTGTTCTAATTTGGTGACTGTATGGTTCTGATTCAAGCAAAAATTTGGCCATCTGAGGTTGCTGGGTTGTGATGTTGATCGCCAACTTCATGTTGTCGCAATGCATTTTTTGCCTCCATCGTTTGGCGCTGATACTGTTGCCATGATCATGCCAAGCAACATGTCCCGGAGTTGCAAATTTGGTGAAAATCAGGAAAATAGATCCCAGTTACGGCTATAATAGATGTAATTATGTTGGTTTACGTTTGCATCTACTCAACCATGCACGGCTCCGCATGCCTTCCCCCCACCATGCTTGCCACGGCTCAGGGTTGCGCGCCACTTGGTTCTTGGCTGCGTCGCCGATCAGGCGCTCAGTGTCGGTAAATGCCACATATGACGGAGTTGTTCGATTTCCCTGGTCGTTGGCGATGATCTCCACGCCGTCATTCCTGGATGCAGCTGGAACCCTACACCCTGGCTGCGCATTGGGAAACTTACACCGGCGGGAACGCTCATGTGAATTGTGAACCCCCCTGGGTTACAACACGAATTTTTAGATCACATTGCTAATGAATTTGAAAACAATGTCCCGCATAAAACGAAAAGGTGTTGCATGAGGCTGAGCGGCAATTTCGCACGATCGCTCTGGTTTTTTAAAAAGTCCGGGCCCCGGGAAAAAGGACATGCTACATCTGTGCCCCCTTATTCTGCCCCCATCTGAACTTGCATCGTCGAAGCTGCTGCAGTGGCCAGTGCCCCATGGTTGATTTAGGACGTTGCTCGCCCAACCAAGTGCGTTTACAATTTTGCGGCTGTACGTTGGTGTGATCTGTGTACCGGACGGGCGTCAAATTTATTCCACGTTTTTCATCCTTTTTGAATATGAGGGAAATAGTCTGCCAACCTGGGGGGCCAAAGCTCTCCTATGCAGCTTGCGCACGCTGGTGGGGGGAACGCTTCTGCCAATGCTGCGAGTGCAACATCTGCTTCGCCCTGAAACGGCAGCAAAGCATGTGTCCCATGGTCCCATAGCAATTTTTCCGGTTGGCCATGGGGGTGGGCGGGGCAAGCCGCCTCTCAAAACCTTTCTGTCCACCAGGCGGCCTCATGCGCGTTGGTTGAATGCACTTGCATTAGCAATGACATCAATGGGACTTGCAGTAGAACCCAGAATCATCCCGGTATCAATGGCAATCATCAAAAGACAACGGCGTCTCGCAAGAGAAGCAAAAATCACCGGCAACAGAATTTCTGGACAGTATCTCTCGTTACAGTCTTCTTGCAGGAACCCGGCCACCACCACGAACACAACCCGAGCATGTATTCAAGCACGGTTGATGTCCACGTGCTGCATGCCGACGCACCCCAGCTGGGCCTAACTCAGGCTCCGATTCAATCATCGTTGGACGATCTTCTTCCAACTCTTCATCCAATCCAGGCATGATCAACCGCTTCACTAGGCTCTGGATCTGGCCTGGGCTCCTCCTGCCACTACCATCTGCACTTGATGCACCACCCTAGTCGCTTGCACTACATCTAGCGGAAGTCCTGGGATTCTTCTTGGCCCCAAATTGTGCCCCAACAAACCGCTGAATACCGCTTACCCCCAGTAATCCAAATCCACAGCACGATTCAACTGAGTAAGCACTTGAGAACCTTCCAAGTCTGAGAGCAAAGCTTCAGATCATTGAGGCCCCAACGAACTCATGGCTGCATGCTGCTTCAAATGATCCATGTCACGCGCGTATTGCTCGCTGGTTACGTTGCCCGCGCTTTGCGCATCACTCACACACTTCGGCGATTTCCGCGGCACCTTTGTTTGAGCATCGACAGCGATGGCCATTGACCTTCATACCAGAACCTGGCCCCGGGGGCGACGAACGAGACTTGTTTCCAGAGGACTTCACAAGCGGGCAACGAGCCCACCATGAACGATCGGCCACACGGGCAGCGCCAAGCTGCACGGACCTTTCTTAGACGCGCGGGCCACTCTTGCCTATTTTGCGCCACCTCGAAAAATGTTTGCCTGCTCCTTGAAAGTAATGGTTGTTAACAATAATCGCTGCAATTTGAACGACAACTTCGTTCCAATCATGCTTTAGGGCTGCAAAAACCTATAGAAGGTCACAACCCTTGCAAAGTGATTTGCGGGGCCTTCGCAGAAAATGACCTAGGGTGACAGTTGCTGGATCCGGAGCTCATCCAGAAAGATTCAAAACATTCAGCTGGCAACGGACTTGCTCGGCTCACAAATACATTCTACGCCGAGAATAGCAACTCCATATGTAGAAGATATGCTGGCGAGAACGCAAACAGGGAATGTGGAAAGAATCAAGAAGCCGCTGTTGCTTCTCGGTCAAGACTACAGCGCATAAACTATACATCATCTTATTAACCACGCACGCATAATAAATGCCAATCTTGCGCGCAATACCAATCCCAGCGTGCCTCCATACATGCAAAAAAGCTTAAAACCCTTGCACTGCTTCCCGTAGCAGACCCATTAATAAAGAAAATCTCCGTCTCTGCGTTGTGTAACACAAGCTTGCACGTACCAAAATGGTGGCGCAAGTTGTATTTCTCTGCTTCCCGTTGTACCAAACGCAGAAAGTGCTGCAGGCGCTCGCTGTTCCAGGAAATGAGAACAGCCCCGTCAGCAAACTCCACAGCAAAGAAAAGGACTGTGGGTGTGATGGCCAATGGGTGTTGCCCAAGGAAACCCGTCTCAATATCGTGAAACAGTTTGTAAGGCTATAAAAGCAGCGGTGACAAGGCCCAACCTTGCCGAATTCCATTTGCCTGCCTTTTGAGGCGAAGACGTTTCTCCATTGACTACCACTTCAAAAATAAGGAGAAGCAATGAAGCCTCTAATGGGAATACGCATCCTAGGTAGGATTTTCAACTTGTCAAGAGCAAGGTGAAACGCAGCAGGATTAATGCTATCAAACGCCTTACCCCCATCCAAAATAACAGAAACAAGGCTGGATTACGTTTAGCATCAACAAAGTCCTGCAAACGCCTGATCAAAAAAATTGCCGCGCGAATATTTCGTCCAGGTCCAAGCCTGTATTGGTTTTATCTTAGAGACTGCTAGGCCCTTTTTTGGCAGTGCCTACCACCTGCGCCTGCCGCCAAGGTTCAAAAATTTTGCCATGCGTCCAACAAGTTTGAAACAAATTTAGCAAAGCCGCTAAGCCTGAGCCTGACAAACGTTTCCAGAAATCATTCGGGATACCATCCTTGCCAGCAGCTTGTCCTGTCCTTCAAATTTTGATGGCAGTGACAAATTCCCTCAACATCGCAGGTTTGTTCAAGAACAGGCAGGGAACTTACGGCATCAACCCCCACATTTGCCTGTGGCGCCCACGGCACCTGTTCCAAGCGCGTGGCAAAAATCTCAGCGCTTGAAGCCGAAGCTGAAACGTTACGCAGGGCCGATCGAGGCTCCAATCTGACAAGTCGAATTTGAAAAGGGGGCTTTAACCGCTTAATAGGGTCCCAACGTGCATCTGCAAGCTGACTATTGAGCCAAGCTTTCTTATCCTGACGAGCAGACTTCTTAATGCTCTTGTTGTATTGTTTAACCGTCTCAAGGTCACCAACTTTCCGCGCTTCTCCGCGGGCAGCAATAAGGGCCGTAGTGGCCGGGCCAATCCATTCTCTTTACGGGGCTGTTGAACACGTTCAATAATATTTTCATTTATTGCAGCAAAATATATCTCACGCAGCTCTTCCCACCGCTGCCCGGCTCATTTGTTGGCTGTCGGCTAGCAAGTTGTGTCCCTACAGACTAGTTTAAATTCTTGATGGGTTCTTCCGTGACCCGCTGGAAATCCCAGCTCGGTTTGCGAGCAACGCCTTCCCGGGCACCAAGAGACAATTATGATCACTGTGAAAAATAGCACAAGGGTCAAGGGCAACATCCTGGACAACATTTTTCTATCTCTCCGGGCACAAACAAAAAATGAGCCCGGCAAATTGGGAAGGGTCGCAGGATGCGGAACCACTGCGCAGAACGGAGGTGCCTGGCCCCTTATATGTCACCTGCTTAGAAAAAATCTGCTGCAACCAAGCGTTCGAAACAAGGAGCTTGTCTTGGAAGCGGAACTCAAGGAAAAAGTTTTGGTATTCTTGGTCACCACCAATGAAAAAAACGCCTCTACCGAAAAAAATGGGGTCCAATAACATCCACAACGTGAAGTTTACCGTGCAACCTGGCACCAAAGTTGCCCATGATGAAAAAGCCCTTTGGTTTCCACACGAGCCACTCATTGGTTTAGCTCATCAAAAAAAGCGTGCTTGTGTCTTCATCATGCTCCACACGTTTACAACTGGTATTAATTGTACACCCCGTGTACCACCGCCGGCGGTGGCTACGACGGCTACTCCTGTTTGGCTTTACGGGCGGCTTCTGCGATTTTGGGACCTCTTCCCTCCCTTTTTGTTTGACCGAGCCTGTCTCTGTGGCCGCTGGGGCCTGCTGCTTTGCTTTGCCTTCCGCAAAGAAATGGTCGTTAGGGGTGATGTCTTGTGACTTGGGAATCTTCCCCGTGGTTCGAACGGCTTACTGTCCGGCCGGTGCAGTGTCAGGCGTGGAGAAATGGGCGTAAAAGAAATGGTCGTCTGGTATGTATCCTCGTGGAATTTTTGGTCTCAAACTCTGCCTTCATGTGGTCGGGCACGTGTGTTTGGACCTTGGTGATGTCCTTGTCGTTTGTGCTCGCTGCCAGTAGCCATTCTTCATGCCAAAGCGCTTGATCTCCCAGCTCGGGCTGAATTTGGGGTTGTCGCCAATCAGGGCGGCCAAGGTCTTCATAGCATGTTCACGACGGCAGCGAGGGATTTGTGGTCTGCCATCGGCGTCCCGCTTCATGTGCTGCAAGAACTCGTTCCTAGCCTCCTTGTCCCACATGTCCACTATGGTGAAGTGAGACAGGCCGTTCTATCAGGAGAAGTTGTTTGGAGGCTCGTAGTTCTTGATCTCGATGGACTAGTGAAGCTGGATGTGTCTTGACTCAATCCACGCTGTTGGGTCTGGCCGCGCTTTCTTTTCTATGTGTTTTTGGAGAGCTTTGAAAGCCTGGGCTTCTAACGCCATGTCAGGCAGCACCTCTACTTCTTGCTTGCGGTCTACTAGTGGTCCTACCCCGGGCGCGGGACCTGCTCCTTTTCGCCACGGGTTGAGAAAATGAAAAAAGCGGGGGCCTCTGTGATCGGCCCGAAAGCTTGCGGATGTGGCTTGCGCAGAGCAAAAAGAGACAACGCGTTGAGCTGGGATGCGCAGAGCGATGCAACAACCTATGACTTGCGCTTCCGAGTCTACGAAACCATTTGTAGGGATCACTTCACAAGTAGCAGTTTTGACTCCGCAAGGGAGATGGCTATGTTCCTGAACAATTTTTTCCTGAACAACGATGAAGCGCGACAAGACATCTGAGCCAACAATGCGCGAGCTGCGCCCGGAAATCAACAATCCGTTTTCGATACGAAAACTCTCTGGCAACGCCGTGCTGCACGCGCTAAAAATTTTTGAAAATGGCAAGGAACTATATTGCACGCGCGGCGTCTTTGGGCTACCCCCAAAAAAAAAGGAACTATATTGCAAAACTCAGCACGCCTCTCCAAGTTTATTCCTCACCAGAACTGCCACAATCACAAACAGAGCGGTAGCTTCTTGCACTTTTGGGTCGATCTGTGGCCAAATGTCCTTTTTTTTCGGCCGGGGCTGCTTCTGTTCTGCACTTGACTTCCTACAAGCACTGCGTCCTTGATCACCTTTGCCTGATGGAGCAGTTGATCTCCAAACATCCTTTCCTCCCTCCTGTCCCTTATTTTTTCTTCTTCCCTTTCGGTGGTGGGCTCTTGGGCTTATCCCACGTGGCGTCCATGCCTTTTCCCCTGCCAAGTTTTCCACTTGGGGGAGGACAGGTCGGCCTGGAGAAGGAAGGAACTTGCTTGCTCGCCACTGCTTCACGCTGGCGCAACCTTTTTTTCCCGCGCAGTTCCGAACAGGGCATCTTTGTGCGTGATCTTTTTCACAAACATCCCTTATTTTTTTTTGGCGGGCTTCCACTTTCTAAGCGCGCCTCCTCCTTCAAAGCAGAACTGGCATCCTGCCAGCCTTTTTTTCCCTCCAGGAATGGCACAAAAACGGCCTGTGCTGTCGCTGGCCTTGAGCCAATGATTTCCGCTGCGCCGCTAAACTTCAAGCCGGAAGCTTTTAGCGTTTTGGCCCTTTTCAAATGCCCTTCCATCTGGCCAGAAAAAAACTAAGACCGCAGGCCACCACAGCTGGTAGTTTCTATTTTTGGGCTCTTGGCTTTAAATTTGTTTGCTTTTCAGCTCTTCTCTCGGTTTTTGCCCTCTTTTCGTCGATCTTTCCACGCTTTGGCTTTGCACTTCTGGTTTTGTAGCTTCGCTCTTTTGGTCTTTCGGTTTTGGTTTTTGTTTTTTTTGCTTTTCGAATCTTTTGCTTTCGGTTTCTCTTGGCTCTTGGCTTTTTGTTTGGCTCTCAGCTCCTCTTCTTTGCTCTCTTTCGTTGATCTTTCTACTCTTTGGCTTTGCAATCTTTTGGCTTTCGGTTTCTCTTGGCTCTTGACTTTTTGTTTGATTTTTCTAATCTTTGGCTTTGCACTGCTGGTTTTGTAGCCTCGCTCACTTTTTGGGCTTGTATTTTTTTCCGCGCGTTTCAGGTTTTTTGCTCCTCAGACGTGTTGCATTTTTCTAAGCTGCCTTTTTCGGCCTGGGTCGTGGCGCGCTCATGGTGACGGCTGCACCTGCAGCCTGCCCATCAATACGCACATGAAAGACTGGCAGTGTATGGGAGATATCCATGGAGCTGCGGGCACAAGGTTCCTTTAGCTCAGTGGTTAGAGCGATGGTCCTGTGAGCCATAGGTCGCGGGCTCAAACCCCGCAAGGAACATTATTATAAAGTTGTACCTAGGTCTCCTGTGCAACTGACTCAACTCACTCATGCCTCTGCTCCACGGCCTAGAGAATAGAAAGTGTGTCTGGGTCAGGCTCTGGGTCTGGGTCTAAGCCAGCATGTTCTTCCACAAGCCGTCTTCTTCTTGTTCGGTGGGGATGCTAGCCGCGGCAAACGCTTGAGGGGATAGAAGACGCGCGAGCGCGTGTGGATAAGGCAACCATCGTGCAACGCACGAAACCAATTGGAGGATCACCACTGGTAGACCGCGCGCTGAATTATGACGATTTGAATTCGAAGGCTGGCAATATTAGACATAATTTTCAAGTATACGTATACACAAAAATTTGGCAATTGAAATTTTGAAATGCAAAGAAGACATGACATGAAAGTATCCTGTGCGTTGACATACGTGCGCACAGAGCCAGCATCCTGCTTTTCAGTCCTGTTGCCCAGGCACTTCATCTGCAATGGCAGCCGCGCAGCTCGCCGCAGGGATTGTCGGCTCGGCAGGTCTTGTTAGCGATGGTGGCACGGATCCCGCCCGGCTAGAGCGTGGGGGGCTTTTTCCGGGCCGTGCCCCAGTCCACGCTGAAAAGGCGGCATCCAAGCTCCCGGGCCAACTTCGGGCGGGGCTGGTTGGGCTTCAGCGGCGTGGGGCTGACTGCGCAATAACCGAGGCTCAGCATCCTGAGGCGACGGGACACATGCGGCGCCAAAGGCAGCATTGGTGTCTCAAGTGCGTAACCACAGAAAATCCATTCGCTCTTTTTTATCCGCTTGTCAGAATGAACGCTTTGAATCTATCTGCGTCCGTCGTAGCAACCGCCCTGCGCCTTGTGGTGTCGAGGCCCTTGCCCCGATGACATCTAAAGATTTGCAATTGCGGCGCGGGAAGATGGTTCCAGCTCAAGCAGCCCGCCGTTGGCGCAAGCTTTTTTTGCCACATCCTCCCCCCCGGCCTTGACACTTTTCGCTTATAAAGCATACGAGCCATGCTTAAGATCACGCGCCGTAATGTTTTTGCACGGATGACTGCAAAGAAAAAGAACAAGCCTCTGACAGTTTGCGCTGTGGCCATGATGGCGACACACAGGCAAAGGAAAAAATTAGCGCGCGACATGCAAGACACAAAAGAGGTCAAGGGTTTTTTTCGCCAAGCCATGGGTGCGCAAAAAAATGTCCGACCGGAAAAAGAAACTAGCAAAGAGATTCTTTCTCACATCTGACAACATCTTGCGCCGTCTGAACAGGTCAAAGCACGCCCCTCTGGCCTCTGAACAGCTTTGGAAGATCATGGCTACGGCAAACGAAGTTGCGTCAAAAGGATGACAAAACGAAGATTAATTTGAATTTGTGCTGTTCGGTGGCCAATGAAAACCACAGATGGCATTGCGTCATATTGCCCTAGGTGTTCCCCATAACGCCGGTATAAGCAACAAGCTGCGATGATGAGTTCAATTTTACAAATGGGCGCTGCTTTGAACAACCATGTTGCCCATGTTGTGCCACATAAGTCTGACGAGGATCTTTTGAAGCATCCAAGGCAACAAAACAAACTTCACTTTCGGCCGCGCAATCTCACGCTGAACTGTTTCACCATCATCCAAAAAAAATCCTTGTCTGCAATATTTGCAACGGATCCTCTTGCATGTGACAAAGGAAGTGAGCACGCAAAAACACAAGAGTGCAAAACACTGCAGAGACAAGTGAGAAACAAGTGCGAGAAATGATGCTGCACATTTTGGGGCTTCTCCGAGCCCTGGTTCCCGGAACCCCGGTTCCCGGAACCACAAGGCGGCAACCTCCAGCAGTGTCCCGGATCACCCCGAAGGCGCTATATGGAATGCCGGGCAAGGTTATGGTGCATCGGGTTCTCTTCCAAACTTCCTGTGAATGAAGTAGAATTGAGATTGGTATCTTTTCTGGCCACGACAAAATCCGCAAGACATAAGGCAAATAGGATACCCAGGGCATGGCCAACAACAATCCCTCAGTTCGATTGCCAATTTTGAGGACCTGCAGCCCACAACCAAGGCTGAAGATAAGCCCTGCTCGCAAATGCGTAACCCTGGACGATATGGCTTCCCAATATACATATACATAACTAAAAAACAAATATATTTATATATATATATAGATAGATAGATAGATAGATAGATAGATACATAGATAGATAGAAAGATAGGTACAGAAAAAGTTATTTCGGGGTTCAGTTGTGCCTCTCCAGGTTGAGGATGTCTACATTGTGCACATTGTGCTATACCCACAACTGCAGCAACCGCGCGCACAGAATTGTAAAAAAAGAAAAGAAAAGAATAACGACAACTGCTCCAGCGACCAACAACAACAACAACAACCAACAACCAACAACCAACAACCAACACACAACACACAACAGACAACAAACAACAAACAACAAACAACAAACAACAAGAAACAAACAACAAACAACAAACACCAAACAGCAAAAAGCAAACAACAAACAACAAACAACAAACAACAAACACCAAACAGCAAAAAGCAAACAACAAACAACAAACAACAAACACCAAACAGCAAACAACAACCAAAAACCAACAATCAACAACAAGCAACAAGCAGCAACAAGCAACAAGCAACAACAACAACACCAAGCAACAAGCAGCAACAAGCAACAAGCAACAACAACAACAACAAGAACCGCAACAAAAAAAACTACAATAACAACCAACAAAGAGAGAAAAAGAGAAAAAAGAAAGACAACAAACAAGGAGAACAGGAAAAAAAGCAAGAAAAAGTTGGAAAACGCAGTCGAAAGAGTAAACGAAATGAAGAGCACAAAGAAAATGAAGGAGTCAAAAGAGTGAAAATAACCAAAAACTCAGCAGG
>VSDK01005640.1:0-10468 GCA_009767595.1 Symbiodinium kawagutii | reverse complement strand
AGCAGGAAATCATAACAACAGTTCCACACCTACAAGCTTCACCCCCCATAACAACAAGCATAAGCTTCTCAAAAGCCGCCCCTTTTCTTCAACCCAGATGCTTCCACACACCGACGCAGCTGTAGGTGGTGCCTCCGCGACTCAGGGCTTGACAAGATGGTATATATATGGCTATGGTTCAATATCAAGCAACCAATAATGGGGGATACATAACCAACAAAACTAAGGGGAAAACAAGGGTGAATGATGTGGAACCAGGGGTACAGGGTTTTGACCCATTGCCATATATGGTTGATAATGGTTCAGAATGATAAATTGTTCATTCGTAACAAACAATTTAGTAGTAGTAACCACCACTAGATTGATGATGAATACAATGAGTTTACCCTTAATCTGGCAGCGGTAAATCACCTATTCAGGTGGGCCCTTTTCTCAAAACGACTATAGGATTAATGCCCAGGTCAATCTACCAAAGGGTATACTTGTATGGTTACGGTGCTTGATGATTGCTGATGCTACATAATGATTAGTCTAAAGATGAACGATGGTAAATCATGCGGGATGACAACCAGTGGTCTCGCTGTTTCCAAGCAACCTATTGAGCGTGCGCGGTGGGAGTTCCTATAATGAATGATCATCATCTTCGGACCTTGGATCTGTGGCTTCTCAAGTGGATCTAAACCCCAGTTGTGATGGTGTCCCTCGGCAAAAATGAGCAGAACAATTGATGGATCTGCGGCCACTCCCATTGGACCCATATACCAGCTATGGTTGCAACATCTCCATCCCATCTGCATTCATTCTCGCGCACTAGTAGCCAGTCTCAATTGCTATCAACCATGGTCAAGCCCCTACCCTGACTTTGAATCATCACCGACCATTGTTTGTCGCGATTTGTCGTTATTCACCCTTGTCACTCACTCATTCTTGATCACTAGGGGCTCGCAAATTTTGTTAATACTTCTTAACCCTTGGGAATGCCTGGACCTGTTGATCATAATTAATCATTGCTAGCCATCACTAAACGCGCGTAACGAACTTTAACAATCAACAATTGCTAATCATTATCGAGTGACAGTGATTAGCAAATTAACCAACGATCAACCATTCCCAGACATAAATGGATACACTCAGTAATTACTGCCCATCCTATTGGTGCGCAGGGCTCAAACTTCTCCCTGCTAGGGGCAGTTTCAATCTCAGGTGTTTTTTTCTTTTTTTCGAACCTGACATCGCCAAGACGAAGGCAAAATCGCCGGCAAAAATGCATCAATAACCCGGGAATTACAAGGAATATTCCAAAAAAACCAATAACAAGCTCAACCCGCGAACAAGAAGCCAACCAGAACCAAGATCGCCAACATTGCCAACAAGGACCAACAAGAACCAAGGCCCATAACACGTCATAGCCGTTGATTCTAGAGTATCATGAGCAACAATGCAACCAAACAACTAGCTAGCCCATACCTTTATATATTATATAGACTGATTGATTGTTGTCATGATCAGCTCAGTAGCTGGGGATTTGCCATCAAATATAGTGGGTTGATACGGATATACATGGATCTACCATCAGCTATTGATCTTAGTTCCATGTCGATTCAACGAGAGATCAGCCATTGCGTTGGTGGTACCCTTGCGAGTTGAAAGAGGCAAAGCAGGGTGTGCCCAGAGCCGAGTCACCAAGATCAATACCGATAGCGGTCTTCTTTGCCATCTCGAATTGTCGGCTTGAAACGAAGAGCGGGTTATCCAATGCAGACTTGAGCAACGTGTGCTGCGGAACAGTGCCATGGTGCAACCTTACATGTCGAACTCGTTCTCCAGATTCGATCTCCGAAACGCACAATCTGCTGCGGAGAATCTGTCTGCAAATGAGGACTTGCAGCATTTTGCAAGCATGTATTTCAAGTGAAGAATGGCTGCAGCTACGTCACTATCAAATTATCACTGGCGTCCCTGAGCACTGAACGACATGAATCAAACGTGGCTGCTACCGTAGTCTCCAAGCTAAACCATCTCGCGTCCGCCTGCAACTAATGGGTAACATGACCAGGGATCTTTTGGGTAACTCCCATTGTTAGTGTTTACCTAAATCTCCGTCAATGGCTCATGGCACTTAATTCATCATTGACAGGGATTGACACTAAGAATGACTCAGAGACTCCTTGGGCATTGACCCCCCCAGGTTGGCTATCCCCCATGGAAATAGATGGTAAAGTTGCTTTCATCAACGACCATTGACCATTGACTAACCATCAATTATACTCTGGTCAACTCACCTAGTTGCGCTCAAAATAACAGTATTTTCAACCGGTAAATCAGTGTTCAACGGTGGTTTTTCCACGCAACTCGGTGAGTTTCCCAGAGTTTAACCATCCGTTGGGGGGGGGACCTGTCCAGGTTGGTGATCCACCATCCATGATCCGCCGCGAAAAAAAAATGTCGTCCTCCCAACGACTTGCCACACGGTCGCGTCGCGCAGTGACCGTGGTGCGCGCCTGCGCGAGCGGTCCGTTGGTTGCTGGAAGGTCCAACAAGTATTCGAGATGACCCGATAGCAACCATGGGGAACCAGGATGGGAGGATCATCTATGGGTATCTAATAGATTGCAAATGATACATGCCACCTGTTATCATCAACTTAAACGCGGGTTTCTCAAAACAGGGGACTTCATCCAACTTATCATCCACTTATAGTAATAAAGCATGCATTTTGGGAGTCTCTCATGGCTTGAGAAACCACCTGTTTACCCACTGGCAAGAATCAAATGAACCAACAACCATCATATCACACCCATCATTGAGATCATCATCATTGATCAAATCAGTATGGATCATGATCAATCATTGCAAATCATTCATGGACCACTGTCAAGCAATGTTAAGCGGACCATCAAATAAACCACGGCAGAGGGGCCGGCCTATATTTGCTATGCACTCGAACCCTTCCATGAAGAGATACCCAGGACGTCGGTCAAGGGCCTCTGGTACCTGCGATCCCAAAGTTGTGACCAGTTACTCGTCTTAGTTGGGATGTTCACCTACCCTCTATAGTTTGTTTGGTTGATATTCGCCCATAACCATTTGACAAGGAAAATGATGGTCGTCAGTTGAGAGTCATGCTGATGACCAGCTGGGGAGACATCGCTAATCAACTGATGCAGGACTTTGTTGATGATTCAGGTGATTCAATCTATCAAATCAATATTGGCGATTCAACTGATTATCATTTTATTGGTGATTCAATCTATCAAAATTGTTGTAGGTTTGTTCTTTTGGTGGCATTTCTTTGATCAACAATCATGTTGGAGCATCTTAGGGGCAGGCTACTTCATGACACTTGTTATCCGGGTGAATTGGACTGTGTCTTGACATGTCAGATCATGTCACCCAAATCATATGGATGAACCAATGAACAAGCGCTGGTCTGAGGTACATGGATGTCATCTCATCTGCCAAGGTCACAGATAGAAAGTCTTTGTGCCATGCCAGTCTTGTTTTGTCCTTCATTTCTGGTGTTTCTCAAAAAAATACCCCCAAACCATCCAGTTTGTTCAACCATTTTTGGGGTTCCCTATATCATCCCCATGATGAGCTACTCACCAGCATTCATGATCAACCATGACTACAGTACTCATTGATTAACATCACCGTCCACCACATGACCAGGATTGGCTAGCATGAACGATTAATGTAAACCTTATGAACAAGTGTTGACCCACCTGAACTAAGCACATCAACACCCCACCAACTGAATCAATCACATGTACTGGTACCAATGTTGACCACTGTCAAGCACCATTACAGTAGTTGTGGTTCGTTGAATAATATTGCCTAACAATGTTCAAATACAAACAATATTTGCTTGACAACGGCCAATATTGGTACCAACTACTTTGAGCATTGTAGACTATAACCATGATACAAATCGTGATAAAGCACTGAGAAAACCAAGACTTATAGCAATGATATAACCATTGATAACAACTAAAATGTTTGAAACCAATGATACAAACCAAGGTCACCGACTATTAAGCACAATCATGAACCGCGTTTTTAAGCATCCTCAGCCAGCACTATTAACCAATGTCAACCAATATCAACCGATATCAGCCAATATCAACCGATATCAACCAATATCAACCGCTATCAACCAATATCAACCAATATCAGCCAATATCAACCAATATCAAACAATATCAAACAATATCAACCAATATCAACCAATATCAACCAATATGAGCCAATATCAACCAATATCAACCAATACCAATATCAACCAATATCAACCAAAATCAACCAATATCGACCAATATCAACCAGTATCAACCAATATTAACCAATATCAACCAATATCAACCAGTATCAGCCAAAATGAACCAATATCAACCAATATCAACCACACTTAAACAGTTAAACCTCCATTTCTCTGTTCGCCCGCCGTGCCAGTAGTGGCACCAGCCCCTTGCGACTGGCGAAGGTCGAGGAACTTCGATCCTGGGAGGCAGTGGCGTTGTAAGCAAGGATCTACAAAATACATACATAGATTGATTGATATCTATTCATTCATCTATATTTATTCATCTATTCATCTATCTACTTTTTAAGTATCTGTACGTAAATACAAGTGTAGATGAATACATATAGGACATCATTTTATAGGTCCAGTGGCAACTAGTAATCACTAGAGTAACAGTCAAGAATGGATAACTAGTGGTGGATAATATTTGTTGACACTAGTAATAGTGGTCTATACTACTTAGTGATGGATGTTCATGGTTTTCTATGGTCCATGATGATGGTCAATGATATCAACCATGATGTTGGATGATGCCTTGTCATGATGGCCAATGATGGTTGATAAGATTGTTGACGATGATGGTTCATCATCATGGTTAATGATGACGGCTTAGAAATATAATATCGGCCCATGATAAATCGGGTCATCAGCAGAACCAACCAACAAAAATGATTGATGAACAATGATTGATAATGATCAATATCTATTGTAGTAATGGCCAACCATGGCTAATAGTGGTGTATTATGGCCAATACTGGTAACAACCCATGACAACGATCCATTATTGACCATTGATTAGCCGTTAAAAAACCAGTGTCAACCCTTAGAAAAGCCGCCATGACGACCAGTAACGCTTCACAGCTGGCGAATGGTGAACCAGCAGCTGGGACGAAAAATCCATGGTGGAGCTGGTCATTGACCCGCTCGGATTTTTTTTCCATGGAAGCGCTGGTCACGGCTCGGGCCACTTGATTTCAAGAATGTGGATGGTCTCTCCCTGCGGCGTGGTGGACGTCCGGTCCACCAGCTTGCCATTGCTGGTTAGTGCTTGTAACTAGTGATTGTAAATGGTCAATGATGGTTAATCAGTTTTTGATTGGGAATTGCTAATTGGGAATGATCAGTGATGGTTAATGAAGGTTACTAGTCGTGAAGAGTTCTTAAGGATGACGGAAGGGTTCACCATGATCAACGGTTGATCAAGAATGGTGATGATGAGCTACCATGAGATAACCATCTTCACATCAAACAAACCACGGACATCTTACCGTACCGCTACAAAGTCTATATCATGAACAAGTGGCTACTGATCTTGACCACGCATTTACCACTACAAAATGATTGTGAACACAACAGCCAATTTGACTACCATCGATAATGACCACGCACTAAGGAATGAGACACTACGCAAGCCCATACACCAGTTTTACTTTTTGCCAATGGTGAAACTGTCAAGATCATAAGTTCAACGCACTCACTTCCGTGGTCAGCTAAGAAAAACATGGGGCGATCGTTGATGACCATGGTCATGAACGGTGAATACTGTCTGAAGAATGGCGAGTAATGATGGTCATTAGTTGGTATTGAGCATGTACATTCATCGCTGGCTAAATAACGATGATTAATGGTGAATTCTGAATACTGGCTAAATCATGGCAAAATAACACGGTCATTGGTGGGGTAAACATGTCATTGGTCACTGGACCCTGCTAGCCGTGCGTTTGCAAAATCCATGGCCACTCACGGCTCCGGCCACTTGATCCGAACGCTGTGGATGCCAAGACCCTGGGGCCACTTCCAGCGTCCGAACCCCCACGACTTGCGAAAAGGCGAGGGATGGCTAGTGGTTTCGGGGTTTCTTCAGCTACCTTATAGATCTTATATGATCTTATAGTGTCTATACACTGCGGCAAATTCACCTGGTTGCGTAGAAAATCCACTAGGTACAATGCTTTGACTTGCAAAAAGCATGGTTTCCAGCTTCCACTTTAGTTTGCCAAAGGGTAACCATGGTGACTAACCAGTTTGTGGGACATTCATCCAATTCATTGCTAAGCCTGGTTGTTTCCCGGTTCGTTCACCTGATAGGGCTACTTACCAGGGTCCCTGTAATAAACCGAAGTGCACATCTAAGTTGTGATAGTGGATATTCCCATTAACCAACAATCATTGTTGATGGCTAGTGATAGTCAATGGGAAATCTACAGGAAATTTCCAGTATAAAAAACACTAGGCATTAGCCAAGGCCTTAATGACGGACAGCGCTAGCGGATTGGTAAATTGAAAAATCTACAGGAACATCTGCTTACAACTACAAATCGTAAGGTTGCCTGTAGATTTTCCCATCAACCCACCAAACGACAATGATGATCATTGATAATCGTTGAAAATGACTAATCAAGGTTAACAATGGTTAATAATGGGTAATGATGGTTGATAATGATGTTTTGTAATGGCTGATGATGAATGGGATATTCGAATGACCAATGCACCATGTCCAACCGGGTTCTTGTGTAAATAAGTGCCGTGCAGCCAGAGAACATTCCCTCAGGGATGTGAGCCCATACGAAATCCTCTTCAGCAGGGGCCCCCCTTGGTGGACAGATCCCTGCAATGACAATGGACACTCCTCCTAATGGGAAACCCATGTGAGACCGCTTGGAAGTGTGTGATCTTCTTTTGCCATGTCAAACTCTCCGAGAAGATCTTTCAACTGATGGTCCAAAATTTAGGCACGGAGTCTAACAAAAGCGGAACGGCAGTGATGTTCCCTCCTTGTTGCCTTGTGAAGATCCCAATTGAATGGTCCCCATCGGCTCATTTTGACTTCTCACAGGGTGGGATTCTCCTCCTAAGATCGCCAAGTAGATCTGAGAGCTTTGGTACCAACGCGCACCCCATCACCATCGACCTCACACACTCGCACACTCAATGGATTCACACATCTTACTTTCATGTGTCAACAAGAATGGTTCAGAATCATTCACAACAATGCTTGATGTTCATATCAAACATGCGTAGCTCGTTCATCCAAGATCATCATATTAGGCTGGTTCAGCATACTTCTTAACCGTATGGCTGTGGGTACCCTGTGCCCTGGCTGTTCACATGCCCGGGGAATGACCAGTCACTAGTTGAACTGTCGGGATGGGTTTACTACTACCCATGGCTGTTGAATTGTTAATACTGACCCCCAGCCATATAGTTGGCATATCCTTTAACTAGTCAAGAGGGGATAATGAACAACAGTTGAACCAGTCCACGGGGGATCCTGACCCCTAATTGTTAATGAACTAGTTAAAGGACAATGAACAACAGTTGGCATATCCCCTATTCAACTGGTGGTCATGATCCTTGAATCAACCCCATTAACCAGCTAACTAGCCAGCAAAGTTATCTCCTATTTAGCCAATTAACCATGATTCTTTACCGTACCTTGCGCACTCAACCACCATTAAAACAAGTTGTTTGACCCTTTTTGGTAGATTAAACGCAACAATGGCACCCTTGGAATCGCATAGCTCGTGGACCTCCCAAACCATCCGGTCAGATTGCTCTACAGGACCTGGCCTCGGACACTTCCAAACCCATTTCTTTCGTCCTCGAGGCCAGCTGCGAGAAACCAGCTGTTCACGATGGGTCATAAATGGTTCAAAAATGGTTCAAACATCTTTCGTAAATGGTTCAGAATTTGTTCATACATGGTTCATAAATAGTTGATGATGGTTCATGATGGTTCATAGTGGTTCATGATGGTTCGTGATGGTCAATGGTGATTGACAATGATGGCTAATAGTGATTGATGGCGCTTAATTAATCATGGTTTGTGGTGGCTGACGGTTCATGATGGCTTATAATGTTTACTGATGGTTGATAATCATGGTCAATCAATGATTTACAATCACTGATGGTGGTTGGTACGGATCTTTATGAATTATGACTAGTGATGGCTGATGTTGATGGTTGATGTTGATGATGATGATGATGATGATGATCATAATGATGATTCTGATGATTATGATGCAGATGGTCAATAACAAGTAGTGGTTGACAATGACGGCGAATCCTGGTGAATGATGGTTATTGATCGTGAATAATGGGGTGATGATTGAGGGCAAGGGAGTTGGCCTCAGCAAGGCTCATAGGTTTACGTTTCAACATCTCACAAACGAGTATCCCTACTGTGTGTGCCCATCATTAGGCAAGTTGACTTACAATGGGAATCACTATGGTTTGAAGTTAAGGCAGTTTTAGACAATTTATTTTGCGGGTTGATGCAAACTCTATGAACCAACCGTTGTCCGACTATTGGGAGTACATACTACTCCCAGTCACTGGCCACCAACGATCGATTGATCATCATGAACCAATATAAGGCATCAATATCAACCATCAATGATTCTTAGAGTTTCACACTAAGCTTAAATATGCGCCATCGTATCCATCATAAACTGACCGTAAAACTAGCCAACACTTGGCTGTGGGTCAAGGTGGTGGGCTACCAGCAGTCAAAAGTTGTGAATTCCATCAATCCCCAGGCCAGGCACACCATGGCTGATGTGAAGTACTAACCGTTCTGGGGAGGGTTGGCTGTGACCCAAACCCAAGCAAGCCTCAATTGACCATCAACCTCAATCACTATATCTGCATCGTTAGTAGGCATTTATTCACCATTGAGTGACCATTCATTCACCATCAAAGAACCATCGATTAACCGTCAACCTCACTGACGCACCATCAAAGAACCATTGAGTCTTCACCAGTTATCTAACCAGGGATATCGCGGCCAAATCTTCACTGCAAGCCCCGAAAAAAGCCGACGGAGATCAATAATGGTTAATAAATAGTTGATTAATGATTGCTCAATGCTTAATAAATGGTCAATTAGTGACTATTTAACGGTTAATTGATGATGCTTGACAATATTGAGTAATTAATCATGGGCTAATTCATGGTTGATTGATCGTTATTTAATGGTTGTTCAACGAGTAATAAATGCTTCCGTGATGGTTTATCCATAGGGTTGATGGTCATCTATTGGTTACCTACTGATGAATGGTCAAATGTTGATGAGTGATAATGATCATACTCTCTATTCAATTTGGGTACCAGCGAAACCCGCCGCACCACGGGTCCCTTTCCTGGGTGCAGAACCCGCAGCACCGTGCTGCGCACGACCCCGCAGCAACGCCGAGGAGCAAGTGCACTCTGAGGCGGTCGCGGCACAACACGGAGAACTTGTGAAAGTGTTCACCACCCATCTGCATAGCCTGCTTGCCCATCTGCCACGTCTGCTGCGCGGCTACCCATCTCTGGTTGCTGGCGCAAGCGTGCTTACTTGGTTTGTTTGTTTGTTTGGTTGGTTCAATGGATTGATTGTTCAGCTGGGGCTGTTGCTTGAGTCTACCGTTGAGGTCAAGCTATTTCATCAGATGGTAACTATATTAGTATAACTGATTCGAACAGGCGATTCACTCATACTAACATTCTATTTACGCCACTCCTGGTAGCGTAGCTCCTTCCTTCCACTTTGAGACCCTTGTTCAACTGATGCTACTGAGCATGATGGCTAAATAGTGGCTCATGATGGTTAATTGTCAGTGAAGTTATGGATGATAGTGGTTTGCGATGGTCAACCGATGCTCAACAGATGGCTGACTGACTGATGGCACCTGGCCCAACCGCACTGGCAACGTGAGGCCCAAGCGCTGCCTGAGGGGTGTCCAGGGTGTCGTCATGGACGCTGAAGTACCAGCCGCGCCAAACGGGCGATTCACCTCGAATCGCAAGGCGTAGCACGACACAATGTGCGGTGCACGGACCCACTTTCGCCATTTTGTATGGTGAAGAAATAATGGTTGAAGAATGGTCAAGTAATGAGTGATCTATTGGTTAAGGAATGGTTAATTAATGGCTTGCTAACTAGTGGGCTAATGGTTGAGGAATGGTTAATTGATGGCGAACTGATTTGTTAACAAATGGTAAATTGGTCAACTAATGGTGGATTAATGGTATCTCTGGTCAACTATTGGTTCAGCGATGGTTCTTTGGCCGTTGATGGTGAGTTGATGCTTTATTATTGGTTAATTGGCTAATGATTGGTTCATTGATGGTTAACTGGGGGAAGACAGAGTCGGCCACCCGAGTCAGCCACCCCCAAGGTGA
>VSDK01005619.1:61375-93411 GCA_009767595.1 Symbiodinium kawagutii | reverse complement strand
TCCACAAAAGGCACACGTGCATTCGCGTGGCATGCACGCACTGCGCAAGTTGCACTGAACATCAACATACCCCCCCCCACCCCATCAGTCACACGACCATCGACCCTGTCCCAACACAACGATCAACGTGACCTCAACGTGCACAACCTCCACAACTTCCACAAAAGGCACACGTGCATTCGCGTGGCATGCACGCACTGCGCAAGTTGCACTGAACATCAACATACCCCCCCCCACCCCATCAGTCACACGACCATCGACCCTGTCCCAACACAACGACCAGACAAAAACAAAAGCGCACGTCAAGACTCACAATTGGGAGATATGTAAAAATGAGTACGACTATGAGCGCGGAAAACAAGCCGCTTGCATAAATATGTTGCGCAGAAGAAATAATATATCCACATCAAAGTGCATTCGTGTATGTATCTACATACGCTAATGTGATACATGTCTATATTATGTATAAGAACTTCAAATATACACACATGATGTCTAGGACTGGTTCCATTAATTAGACATAGGAGCTCACAATAGTGGATTCCGAACAATCCCCAACAAACAGCCATCAACAAGTGTCAACCAAGGCTGGCGGCAACTGTTTCTACAATCCATGGGATGAACACAAGCAACAGGGACCAACTACGAATCTGCTTCGATTCATCAAATCCCTGGCATCAAATCCACCAGTTCTTCTTGTTTCTCGTCCATGGTGGTACCTACTAACTGCGACTAACTCTCCAATAATAAGCTTTTTGAACCATCATGACCATCAGGTGGACTTATTATTGTCATATGACCATGATGTCTCCAATAATAAGCTTTTTGTTCGACTTATCTTCGCTTGTCTTCGCTCATCTTCCAGGATATCCTCATGGTCTACTCCTATTTCTTGTCTTCGCCTACCGATGTCCCTGTGCCACCAGGGGGTCACTTCGGGAATCTTCAACAGGTGACCGCGCGCTCACGCGAGATGAAGAATTCATGGCTGAAAATGATGAGTGGTTCATTTTGGTGCATTTTTGTTCTCAAGAACGCCTTGGAATTGTTGATAGCGCTTCGCCAGCTAGAAGAAAAACCACCAATATCCACCAATTCTCTGCAAAACTGCAGCCACAATCATCAATAGCAATGCAAAAAATGGTCGCCAACAGGTCATCCTTCAGGTCATCCTTCCGGTTGTCCTATCAAGTTCTAATCCCCAGCGATTTCTATGGGTCGCCAAGCACGCCGTGCCAGCGAGTTGCAACTGTGTTCTATACTTTTCCCAGGCTTGCCACCGAGCCAGGCCTCAGTTGCCCCGGGGAAAAAAGGTCAGACAGCGACTCGGAGTCGCTGGGATCTGTAAGCGATCTGTAGATACAAATCGATGTAGAAGTATGATATGTAATATGGTATAGTGGGATAAGATGATATATAGTTTGATATAAGGTAAGGTGGGATAATTTGATGAAATATGTGAATTAACGTATTACATAGTATTGAATGCACATAGAGATGAACAAATTTGATATATATAATATATAACTTCATGTATATGTAGTATATTACTGAATGTCCATAAATGTACATGTATGTGTATATATATATATACAGTATTTATCTATATATATACATAGACACACTCATTTAGGAAATGCAAATGGACATGCTTCTACACAACATGCATGGATGCGCAGCGTCATAGCCCCCGCCCCTCTCAACAAAGAAGCACTTGCTGAAAGCCGCAGGACGTCACCGCTGCAGGGCTGACTCACAACTTGCCCGGGAATGGTTGACCTGTTGGTATGGCAAACAACATAGAACAACCAACATAGCACTGAAGATACCATGGGGTCCTGGTGTGGGAAATCTGGCGACTAGCCAGGCAATACCTTGGAGAAGCGAATATCAACCTCTGGCATGACATGCCAACTGGTGATTGCATACATCGGTGGACATCAACAGAAATATGCAAACTGAGCAGCAGCGAAGGACGCGCGCCTTTTCAGACGCGTTGCATGGCTTGAGCCATGAATCATGGCGATCATGGGCAAAAGTGAACCATGCATGTCCCGTTTGAACACACACTTTCACACCCGTAATTTTCTTTATGCATGGGTCACGGAACTTTGCTCCATGACACCTTGAGCAGACTGGACGTCATCAATTCGATCAGCTGAGGGCACTTCATGCTCTTCGTCAGTCCATCTGCTGCCATCGTAGACGTATCGACCCACTTGACAATAGTGCTCGACTCGACTGGCACTGAATCGCTGAAGGTAGGGTTTCCTAGCAGTTGTCCAGGATGTCGCCACACATCTTGCCGAAGGGCCGTGAGGTCTATTGCAAGTCTTTTGTCGGTCACTTCCGACCTTCCTGCTTTGCATAAGTGATCAACCAGTGACCTGCAGTCGGTGAGCCAAATCACCTTCATGTGATCACAAGCTTGGATGTACTTCTCCGTGGAATTGAGGATTGTCTTTTCATTCTCAAGATTCTTGACATAGAACAGGAGCTGTCGGAGATGTTCAGCTTCTTCTGATCCAAGTTGCAAGCTCTGAGTCTCAGCCTGCATAGTGCTGCGGCAAACACGACGAATCGTGTTACTGGTCCATTGCAAAGTGTGGACAAATCCTTCACCTGTCTTCTCAAAGTCAGGAGGCGCCAAGATCAGCAATCGACCTGTCTGCGAACGATTTCCTGCCACTGCACTTCCCACGGATTCATAGCTGGCTGCATGACTGGCATCTGTGACAGACAGCACAATCAAATCTTCAAATCGGCAACCAAGCTTCTTGTAGAACATGCCCTGCTCCTTGGTCTTGAACGCAAAGTCCAGGAGCTTGTTGGCGTCGATCAAGTCTTCAACTCGAGCTCGTTGTTGGATAGCTTGAAGTTGATTGACTCGGAAACTCAGGTCAGGCCTGCAAGTACGGGCAAGCCAGCTCAAGCTTCCTACCACCGATCTCATCTGATTCACCTCATTCATAGTTGCTGGTTCGCTGCGTTGTTTGCGACGTTGTGGTGGTATGTAGATGGGCTTGGTTCTGTCGAGGACACTGGGGCATTGAACATAGATACCATCATCTCGTTGGGTGATGGTACGACCACAGAACTTGAACTCCTGGTTGTTCTCAACCTTGCCGAACTTAAACTTCTGCTGAACAAGGTCCATGGTGCGCTGCATGGCTGGTCCTCCAGCCCAGAGCAAATCATCAACGTGGGATCCTAGAAGTCCTGCAATTTCACCGTGGGACCCAGGCAAGTAGTAAGCCGCCGTCTCTCCAGGCAAGGGCTTCAAACCACATTCCAGCAGGATCTCATGGAGTCGTTTCCAAAAGGATCTGGGCGCATCCTTGGTGCCATAAACACTCTTGGTGGCAATGAGGAGTGATCCAGGTGGAACATCGGGATCAGGTAGACCTCCTGCAGGTAATGCCAAGAGCAAACGTCGAAGCATAGCAACTCCCTGGAGGAATGCTGCACTGATATCTCCACTGTTCAAGAGATATCCATTGCAAACCGCAAAGGAGATGATCAAGTTCATGAAAAGGAGGCTGCATGTTGGGCTATCCGTTCGAACCTGATTCTGCTCCTCGTTCTCCAAGTCCCCACGAGCCACAAGGCGAGACTTGTACTTGGGCTTCTCATGGTCTTCGGACTTGTTCACATGGACCCATCTTGTCGGGATAACTTGGGCATCAGGGTTGTTCTTGAAATACTCATCCTGGTCCTCCGGCTTCAGAACTTCTATGGCTTGAAACTGCTTCCAATTCTGCCATTCCTTCTGAATGGCCTCATCCAGATGCATCTTCACCTCTTCAGAACTCTTCTCATACTTGATCTCATGGCCCGCTCCAACTTGACGTTTCTTCTTGTTGTAGCGCTTGGCTAGGAAAGCATCTGATCGATGTCTTCTCTGAGCCGTGAGGGCATCATCCTCTTCAGCAGGTACTCGAATAAGGCTAGGATCTCGTGGTGGTGATCGGGACCGATCACGTGTTCCAAGTCCAGGTGGAACGGCTCCAAGTCCAGGTGGAGCTGAGGGCGGAGCTCCCTCATTCACCATCTCAAAGCCTGGTACTGGTGGTTCCGGGAATGGCGAAGTCTCTTCTTCAGGCTGTGATCCTTGAGCTTCCTCCTCCTGCCATGGAAGTGGTGAAGTGGTAAGACATCTGGTGGCAACTGAGGTGTGATCTCCTCCACGATTCCATCATCCATTTGGGGCAATGGTGGATCCTGATCAACCGCAACTGGCACTGGTGTTTCTTGTTCATCTGCTGGAATCTCAATGAATGCCGGTTGATCATCACCTTCTTGCTCTTCTTGAACTCGTCGACGCAATGACGAAACCATCAAGTCATCATGGAAGGGCAGATGAAATTCATCATGCGGAAGCAAATCATCCAGGTCTTCACGGCGACGCTTCCTTGACGGACGAAGTTCCAGTATCTGCTTGGCCAGGACCTCTGATCTTGTAGCTGGTCGGATCTGAGTGTCAGCCACCACCATGGGAATGCCACTGTGGACAATCCAGAAGTTGGCACGACCTTCTCGTCCAATGATGCGGCCGGGTCCCCTTTCTGCTGAAACTCACAAGATCACCAATCTGATAGGGTCCACGCAGGGGTGTTGCCTTTCTCAAGAGGGCTGATCTCACTCGCTGGGCTGCATCTGCTCGAGTGAATGCCTCCTTGGCAGACTGACGGATCTGCAGCTGCATGGAGAACTGGTCCATGGGGCTGTCAATGCCCTGATGTGGTCCAAGGTTGTCTTCCGCATCTTCAGAAGTCAAAGAGCAAACCTCCTTCGGCATCCGACCAAGGACCCACTGGCTAGGAGTGAATCCGGAATGATGTAGCCTGTTGTTCTTGACCACAATGCACTCCGAGATGACCATTTGCATGCCCTGCAACCCAATGACCTGCTTCTCCTCCACGACAGACTTGATGATGGTTTTCAGCAAACCACCCTGCTTCTCCGTTCGTCCGTGCTGGAACGGTGCTTCCAAGCAAAGCGCAGCTTGACCCCATATGCCTGAAGCATCGAAGCAAAATTGCCTCGATTGCGCACTCCACGATCCACCAAACAGAACTCAGGTGCACCTGCCCATTGAAACCATCCTTGGAGTAAAGCTTGAGCACATCTTGAGGACTTCGGTACTCCACCTTCACCAACAATCCAGGCTTGGTGGAAAAGGGCGCCAAGGCAAACACATGACAAAACCGTCACTCGGTTTCCAGCAGCATCCTTGCACTCAAACGCATCGAATGCCAATCTCATGGTTGAAGGAGTGGTTGTGAGGAACCTTGACAACGTTTGGTCTCTCAACATGTTGGGTCTTCCGACACGTTTCACATGAGAAATGGCGAGCTGCTTGTATAGTGGATGCCGGCGCCTTTGCTGTCCTCAGAAGTTGAATCATAGCCCCATTGCTACAATGGCCAGTCATTGCATGAAGTCTGCGAAGTGCAACATGAACAGCTCGAGGTGCACGAAGCCATTTCTCTCGACGTTCAGCCTCAATGGCTGTTGAGTCTGGTAGTTGTGGATGTTCTTCAATGGCTTCCTGGCGCAAGAGTTCCTGTTGAGGGATCTGAGCTCCAACAGTCGGAAAAGTGGCCATGTCTTGTTCATCATAAATGGCATCAAACTCTCCCAGGGGGGCTTCCTCCACTGCAACTTCATCATCATAGTTGCCCGCAAATGCCGCTCTCAAACTCCGATCCGAGAGCTCTTCAATGAAGCCATCAAGCATTGCCTGACAAAGTCCAACAGGCCATGCTTGAGATCGCTTGGTCTTCTGTCCTCCTTCAAGAGGTGAGTGGTGGTGATCGCGAGGACAAAGACGTTGAAGATGCTCTTTCACTGACCGTGATGCTGTGAGGAATCCAGTTGGCTTGTAGTGTAGCTCTCCGTTGGTTTCATCAGTCAGGCCAAATTGACATTGATCTCCTCGCACTAATTCAAGAGGCTCGCCTGATTCTTGATCAACAAGTCGTTCGGAGATCAGTTTCGCAATGGGCAATGTGGACCAAATTTCAGAAGGCCATGGGTTCTCCATCAAAACCTTTCTCCCCTTGGCAAGCCGTCTTTTGACCAAGTTCTTGATCCATTGCAGTGTTGGATACCACTGTTCACGTTCAGCAAGGATTTTTGCTTCAGTGGTTGCACTTCTGGACATATTGAAGCGACTCCAGGGTCCCCAGGGTCCACATATGGGCGCCAGCGTGATGACATAACGGTCGTCACGTTCAATCTCTTGATCCCACCTGCGACGTGTCTCAGCACTGAGCAAATTCGAGCCATCAAGAACCAAATCCACTGGGGTGCTGACGCTGTAGCCCAAGTCCAAGGCCATGGATGTCAGCATAGCAGCACCTGCAAACACTTCCAAGAGAAAGGCGCGACATCCCCGGGGCAGTTGATGAGGTCGTGGTTGAGCATGAAGTGCTGTCCACAAAGTGCGATCCTGGGCTTCTACTTCATCAAGGTCTTGAACAAGATGCTTCTTCTGCTGTCGAGTCATGCGGTGATGCCGTTGTTGATCAAGCGGAAGGAAGTTCTCGGTGGCTTCAGTAACATCTTCATCCTCCATGGAGAAAGAGTTGTCAAAATCCAAAGACCTCTTGGGACTCTCCTCCGGACAGGGTTGGACCTCAAAGTCCATGGTCGGAAATTCCATCCCCGCCGAGTCAAGCTGACTCATCATGGCCAAATGAGCTGGCAGCAATCGCACATCCAGAAGTCCATTGAGTGATGCGACTTTCAAATTGGCCTGGAGGGTCTTGCTGAAGATGTACTCCGGAAACTCAGGGCCCAAATCCAAGACCAGTCCAAGTTTCCTCTGATCATAGATGGAAAGAAGCAAAGGAGCAGAACTGTTCCGAAGTTCCGTGCTGTCGATGTCACCAATGGCCATGCCACCATCTTCCAACTCAAAGCTCATCTTGAGATGACGAGTGCCATTGACTTCGACCTTGCCACCAATTCCTTTGAAGCTTCCCATGTCATCATGAGATAGAGGAAAAGCATCCAGTCCTGTTGACTCCAGGTATTTGACAAGCCACTGATCTCCATGACATGTCTTGTTGCATCCAGAGTCCAAAACGGCAATGAGGTGTTCTTCCTTACATACCGTCTCCTTCACATCGTTCAACGCCATGAAGGATCGAGAAAGATTGGTGTCGGTGCTTCTCCGTTCCTTGAAGTAGTTGGCCAAATCAGCCAAAGCCCGACTGCATTGCTGCTTCTCGACGGTCTCAATGGCCCAATCCACATAGGAATCATCTTGGTAGGCCACGGCATAGCACTTGTTCTTGTAGAGCCCAAACTTGATGATCTTGTCATGTTGTCCTCTGAGATCAAACTGGTTTGATTCAGATGCCACAGTCCTTGCCGGTGATGAAATCACACTTCGTGCCGGTGAAGAAGATGGTCCTGCTCCAGGTTTTGAAAGTCCACGAAACACCGGAAGTGCCAAGGCTGCTGAATCCAGGATCTTGTGCAACATGGACAAGGGAATGACACTATCATCGCTTCTCATGTTGGTGATCATGGTGCATACTTCAAAGATGGAACCAACCTCTTCCGACGTGAACCCAGGATCAGCTTCTCCAGGTTGCGGTCCATGGGTTGTAGAAGACGAAGCAGCTGTTGTCCTTCCCTTGGCCGCTCCAGTGACTGGGGTTCCAACCGTAACACGACCACAGTCAAGGCAAGTGCATCGGCTTTGATAGCATTGGATCCTTTCCAGCTCACACGGAAGTGAGAGCACTTGGAGTCTCCAGTCGGCAATCCACTGGGCAACTTGTTCCGAATGGATGTAGAGGTCGCATCAGCTGACGAAGGTTCCTTGGGAATCTTGCTCAACACAGTCTGGCAATCCAGGCATGTGACCATCTCATAGTACTTGTTGGTGCCACGACGTGTGGTGTTGCGATGTTCACATGTGCCAGTTGGTGGATGTGCTGTCGCTGTGATTGTTGCTTGTTGGTTGGTCGTGGATGTGCTTGCTGTAGGTAGTGGTGGTGGTTGTTCATGTGGCGTGTGTTGAGGTACAAGTTGATGTGCATGATCATGTGGTTGTGGTTGTGGAGGTGGTGTTGAAAAAGGCATTGGTGGAACCAGCGGGCGTGGCGCAGCATGTGATCCCTCATCGACTTCCATTTGGCTGAGGTGTCCAAGTGCAGCAAGTAGCATGGCCTGATCACGATCCTCCACAGTCACCGGAATTCCAAGATTGTCATTGGGTGGCCGGTCAACGCCTCGAAGATCAGGTGGATAGCCATTGAAAGTCCACTGGCTGAGGAATCCTTGCAAGGCCTCGTGCGGCTGAAATCCACCTCGTGTAGATGGCTGTGGTGAATCGAACAAGGTGGCTGGTGACGACATCATTGATGGAGGTGAAATGCAAACTCCAGTTCCAACTTCCTCCACATCCTTGTCCTCAACCACGTTGCTCTTGACGGCCATGAACGCATTGGGCTGAGTACCTGGATCAGCATTGTCATCCTTCAGACCAAAGTAGACAATGCGTTGCTTGGGAGGCTTACCACCTTTGGATGTAGATGTGGTTGAACTCGAAGAAGGTCTGCCGCCCTTGAAGGTCTTCTTACCGCCGCCTTTGGGGCACTGAGGATCTCCGCTCCAGTGTCCCTTCTGTCCGCATCTTCGACACTCAGTTCGAGATTTCAAGTGTTGTAGTCGAGCTCGTTTCTCCTGGATGGAGATCTGCCCGGCGATGTCAAATTGCTTCTGATTTTGAAAACCAGAGAAACCCTTGCCCTTGGCCTGCTGTCGAAGGTTGTAGGCCTCATACTCAAGCTGCAAGGTCTCCGCGGCCAAGGCACAAGCATCTTCACTTTGCAGGTCCAGTCCGGTTTCAGTCAGGTAGGTCAAGTTCTCTTCAAGATAGAGGTCCTCAGGAGAGATGTCATAGTCAGTCGTGGCCTCATACGCAGCGTCAAAGGTCTCGTCAGGAAAGTTGTCATACTCCCCCGCATAGCCCGACCAATCATCATCTCCTTCATAGCCAAACGCCTCAGGACCTTGAAACTCTCCATGGTAGCCCTTGAACCTGCGAAAGAACTTCCCTGAGGACTTCCCAGGTTTGCCAATCCCCTTGGCTCCACCACGTCGTTCACCTTCATGGACACGTGGATGTTGCGCAAGGAGTTCTTCTGCGACTGTTGCCACTGTCAGGGTACCCTGGAGCATGGTTCTCACCATCAACTTCTGGTCTGTGGAGATTCCACTGTTGGCCAACATCTGCTCCGCCAACAGAACATCCGGGACCTTGATGGTTGAGTCGAGGTCCTGAAGGGCAATCCACCAGGTTTTACGTCTGGTGACGTAACAGCTCATTGGTTCTCCTGCTTGGCGACTCAGGATTCCATTTTCTCGAGAACCAGCGCTATAGAGCTCTCTTGCCTCCTGCGAGGCTCTAGGCTTCAGGTTGTCGTTGAACTGCTTCAGAAGGAGTTCGGGCCCTTTCGGACCAGCAAGTTCATCAGGCTTCAGGTGCTGGGCCAAACGAAGCGCCTGACCACGTAAGCCCTCGACCAATCTCAGGCCAAGCGGGCCTAATTTCTTGATCTCTTCTTCTGCCATGTTCTTCTCCTTTTCCATTCTCATTTTCACACGAACGGTGTATTCTGGCAGCTGTGTGGCTTCCCCTGAGAACCGTGGAATGCCAAACTTCCCTTCTGAGCTCATCTCCTCCGAGGCAACCGCAGCCTGAAAGGGTGTAGTAGCGCCATCATAGCGCAGGTTGTCCAGCAGCGCCGACATGGCTGGCGAAGCTGGCGCAGCGAAAGGTAGCAAGCCGCTCAAAAGCAGCTCCGCTGCCAGTATGCAAACTGAGCAGCAGCGAAGGATGCGCGCCTTTTCAGACGCGTTGCATGGCTTGAGCCATGAATCATGGCGATCATGGGCAAAAGTGAACCATGCATGTCCCGTTTGAACACACACTTTCACAGAATCACCAATCCCCAAATGAGGACTGCTCTCCATATCCAAAACTTCCGCCCATGATGTAGGCCGAAGTTGATGGCAGACGGGTCCCCAGAAATACCAGGAATACCGGGAATATCAGCGGTGTTAAAAGCCCTGGAGGACCTGGGTGGTTGCTCGTGGAGAATGATTCCAAACAGATTGCCTGGTGTTTTGTAGGGACCTGCATCAATTAGTAGTGATAGAAACCGCAAAGGACACCTTGCAAGTTCACAACCGGTCAAAGAACTCACCGCCACGGGTCTCCACAACAAATTCCTCACGAATCTCAGTGTCTGAGTGCCTGACCATCTTCCATGCAGACCAATGCATCTTTTCATCATAGCAGGACCTGAATTCGCTCACTTCCCCACGGCTGGGTTTCCCCCAGACCAAACATCACCGCATGAGCCCCTCCTTTTTGAATTGAATCATGACATGTCCATCTGTCGCGGATATTGCCTCTTGAAAAACGAAGAATCTTGACTGTAGTATAGATGTACACTCATCTTTCGAGCTGACACATCGATATGATTCCGCAATTCAGTGACCATTTCAGACCATACTATAGCGATCGCAAATCTTCCTAACTACCGTAGCAAGTGTCATTGAATACTGGCTATCCCAACGAACCAACCCTGCGTTGAAATATATATGTGTAGGAAACATTTTATGAATGGCTCAAGCTTGGCAAGAAACAAAACACCTCCGGGTCGGTGGCACTGCTTTCACCATCCCCAGTACCAAAGGATTGACGCGAAGAAATTCAATGATAAACCATTCAACTTTTGGAGGGGGTTGGGGGTGCTCCACCTCCCACTGAAATTGCAGCAATCTAAGCGTACAAGGAGGTTGCATGAAACCATCCCTTGGAGAAAAGGGGAGTTCTAGGACCTCAAGCAGCCATTAATCTGTTCAGAGGGATTCAGATTGACATGAGCAGAGGCTGTACAAACACACCACGCAAAGCACCAGTTGACCATTGCCAAATGGACAGCACATCTACACATCAGAATCCGCGTTGATTAAATGATCTATCCCCTCTAAACAAAACCCTACTAAACGTGAATGTTGCAGTTTATTGCCAAGGAGAACCAGCCAACATGTGGGTTGCTTAGACTCATGGGCAGCATGGCCTCGTATCCCTACATGGGTCTCGGCCAAGATTGTCCAACTGCATAACCAACTTGCTCGATCCAATTAACAACAATCAACGAGGGTCAAGACGAGTAACAACAACATGTGAGCGGTGGTCAAAATGCTGCAGGAAAATGTTATAATCCGGCTTGCTTTCGCCACGGCTTTCGCGCTGCTTTCGCGACCACAGTTTTTGCTTTCGCGGAGCACTTCTTCAGGTTTTTCGCTGTCGCGGCGGCACTTTCGCGGAACTCTTGTCTGCAAAGCATGTTTGGCCAAAAGTGAACTGGAAGCATGTCATATGATGAAACAGGAAAAACATGAAAAAACCTGGGAAAGTCGGATTCTGACAAAAGCTTTCGTGGAGCTTTCGCGCAAGGAACATTAACCAGGACTGTCGCGATAGCTTTCGCGGAGCTTGCGCGCATGGAGGTTTTACTTTCGCGGGGCTCACCCAGATTGACTTGTGTACAAAAACAATCGTCGGACTTTTGAAGGCTGCTCAATGTGGTCGTTGGTTCAACCCTCACTGATCAATACTGACCACTGATCTATTGGTCATACCACCGATGTAGTATGGGTATAGACTTATTACGACCAGTGTCGTTGTCGACAATGATCCAAAACACAAGAAAGAACCACAACCAAAAAACAACGAAGACCCAGACAATAACCAAAACCAGCAGCAACAACCAACCGCACAACCAGAAACAAAGAAATTCGCAACTCAAGGCTCTTACAACGATCATCCCGAGGTAACCTACGTGTAACTTAAGCCACGGCTTCAAGCGCATGGCAACTGCATCGGTGTCGCTGCGCATGGCAACCTAGCCACTCGCCAAGGCATAGCCGTTCCTCGGGGTGGAGTTCCAAGAGCCCATCCAGAAGCTCAGCAAGTTCCGGAGATATGACCTGCGCAGGGCGCAAGGTGTCTCGATTTCGGTGGGGCAGCTGCTACTGCTAGGCCACAACGATGTGTCGCAACTCAGCTTTTGAAAGAGAACCATTTGGCCACCGCTCGCGAAGCTCATCCCGTATTAAAGGGCAACGGGATACTTTTGGCGAAGCTCATCGCTGCCTTTCACCAAGAAGATGGGGACTTTTGTAGCAACAGTTCTCTCAAATTCCGAGCCTCGAAGATTCGAGGGCTTTCGCCCTGCTTGCAGGCCCGCTTCTTGATGAACTCCATGAAACCCCAGGTGTGGATGAACCTCAGGTCACATGGGTCCAGATCAACAAGAAATCACTCAGAAAATGTCTATTTCCCCTTTTGAGAAACCGCGAAACCACCAAAACTTGGATGTAATCTATGTGCACTGACCCCTCTGGTCTCATATCTCCATCTATTTGCTTCCACTAAAAACAATGTAGTCCGCTAAAAACAATACAGTCAGCAACCCGCAGATTATAGTAATATTAATCTACATGGGTTTGGCATGAACCAACAAATGGCAGGAAGACAGCCCATGTGCCTCGAGCATCAATCTGTCGTAAAAATGTTCATGTCGCTATTGTTCTTTGGAGTGGTCTGGATACCAAACATCCGTTTTGAATGGCTTCGGTGTCCTGAACCATCTGTACCAAAGCACCCAAACAGATCGCTCGGAACGCATCCACATAAGAAGCTTTCAAGGGTAGATCCGTTCCAAACAAAACTGGAATTTTCATCGTCCAATGCCTTGCAAAAATGGAGGATTATTAGAGCAAGGATTTGAACCTCAGTAATTTTTGTCTAGCATTCTGATTCTAGGATGATTCCACAGCAAAGTCCTTTCAAGTGTCCAGATGCTTGGTGCTGAGTGCTGTGGCAGTACAACCCATTAAGTCTCCCCCAAAACAAAATTGTCTCCAAAATCCAAAACACAAAACACATTTGATGTGTTCAGTTTCTGGGGCACGGACCATGGACGCCCTGACATTTGATTGTTTCTACTGATGATCAATGCTCAATGATGATTAACAATGCTTGGTATGCACCACCGCTTTGTGTGTTTGATGTCAAGGTCATCATGAAGCAAGTTATGAAGCATTGTGAATATCATATCCATCATAAGTTGCTCAAGCATTTCATGACATGTGTCGTAGCACCGTTGTGAATAAACAGCCATGGTCCATGGTTGTTGAATCTGACCACCGGTGCTACCAAGATGCTCGAAGAGCTTACAGCCTCCCAAGCGGGTTTGCACCCAGGGATAGTCACTCAATGCCATGGCGTAGAGCACCACCTCGGACGTTGAAGGGCGGAGCTCAGCTGCGGCCTCCTACCACAAACTAAAACCATGAATTCTCAGGCACCAAATCCTCACTGAAACCCATCTCTACGATACCAATCCGAGTATCACAACACAGCAAATATGTAATAGATGTGTATAATTGTATAGCTGTATATAACCTCCAAGTGATGAGTGATATCCCAACACCAAGGATTATCAAAACCTTCGGACAGGGACAAAGCTGCTCAAGTTGAAACACACACCGTTTCCAAGCGAATTTCACAACGCACCTAAAATTGCATTTGCGTCCCCATGTGGTGTTGCCAGGATTAATGGGCCATCGAGATTTGCAGGGGCGAAAACTGAGAGATTCAGTAGCAGTGCCCTGGAAATTCCACCAAACAACTAACCAACCACACCAACGAAATGAAGAGCGATAGTAGCAGCAAGAATAGCAAACACAGCAGAAAAGAAATATAAGGAGTTTCAATTTAAAGCTTCCTTTCTTTAAGATTCCTTTGGATTCCCTTGGATTCTTTTGGATTCCTTTGGATTCTTTTGGATTCCTTTGCCGGGTTCAAAACAAGTACCAGAGGAACAACAAATCTGGAGCAGCGGTCACCACTTCAGAGGTGAGTTCTCAGGCACGCCCAGCGCGAAGTCATCGGTCAGAAAGCTATCGTAGTCCGGATCTGTATGCATTTCCGGGGCCTGAACACCATGGAGCTCCCCCTGGGCTGGAAGTCGCACTTCGAAGCTTGTCTCCACCACGGGTTACAGTTCCTCAAATTTGATCTCCCACTGCTTGCGTGCCCAAAATTACCAAGGTTTGTCCTGTACAAGACTGAGCTTACTGTTAACTCCGTGTCTTCTTCACCTTTCTCTCCTTGCGACGGAGTACTTTTCCGCCCTCAAGCTGAGTTGTCATTCATGATGCAAGTTAGTCAGTCGCAAAGTCCTTCCTCCAAAACTACCGTTACGCACCCAAATGGCTCCAAAGTAGGGTCGGAAAGCTTCGACTATTATTAGTCATTGAAGCATCTTGAAGCGCTTGGTCTTCTACTAAAGAATGCCTACCTTGTATCTCCCTTTGATACGCCACTGTTCATCATGGACCATGCCCTGTGCCCGGCCTGGTATGCTTTTTTGCCTCGAACCTCCCTGCATCTTCTTGACCTCGCAGCTACAGCGACTCACTTGGGATGAAGCCCCCTTCGTTGGGAATCGAGGGGCCTACAAAAGTGATGGAATGATAGGTCCCAGTTGAACCAGGGCTGTAGATCTATCATGGGCTTCACAATTTAGTGGGTGGTTTCTCAAAATATGGGACCCCCCCCCAAAAAAAATGGTTGGGTTAGTGCTAAAGATGACCAATATTGGATGATTCCGGGGACCCCTATTTTGAGAAACCACCAGTTGAATAAGATGCATCCCAGCAACAGAGTGGCCATACCAAAATCTATCAGC
The DNA here is from genome assembly GCA_009767595.1 of Symbiodinium kawagutii. NCBI lineage: Eukaryota > Dinophyceae > Suessiales > Symbiodiniaceae > Symbiodinium > Symbiodinium kawagutii. The sequence goes on along the minus strand of VSDK01005619.1, from coordinate 78,619 downwards.
TGGAGTTGAGTGACTCCTGGCAAGAGACGGATGCCTGACCTCACAATCGATTGTGGCACATGGCTGGGATCACCAAGGCATGCTCCGCTTACGAAACTGGCAAATCCGATCTCCTTCGGAGGTGGTCGTCAGCAACGTGTTTTCCTTGCCAAGCGGATGCGACGATTGGAGTCTGACTGCTTGGCACCACAGTTTCAGATGGTGAGCTTGTGGATCTCTCAAATCATTTCCCCCTAGGTTGGCAGCACAACTTACTTCAAAGCTAATGAGATCCTGCCAAAACATGGCGACAAGTTTCGACGTATCAGTTACAGCTCACAAGCAGCAAGAAGCAGCAAGCCACTCTGAGTGATTTGAACCATCCAATCACCAGGATGGCCGGTGAAAGGTATCGTTTCCCCAACTAGATATCTGTTGGCCTACCATCTTGTTGGTTGCTGTTGGTAAACCGTCATTTCCGGTCATATTCCCAGGCTGATGATTTTTGTTTAATAACACATCTTATTCCCAGGCGGGTTTGACAACCCTTGACCGTCACACCCCTGACGATTCTTTGGCGCAGCACAACACGGCGGACGAACAGACAGCCGTCTAAACTTGTCTTTGTTCAGCTATTATCTACTGGAATCAACCATCATCAACCCCATCAATCGTCACTTATTAAACATTGAACCGTGATTTCATTGGTCAAGCACACATTCACCAAGATTAACCATTGTTACCCACTTCACACCTAGCGAGAGAGACTTCGCAATCAGCCGCAAAGCCGCAAAAAACATTGTTACCCACTGAATCGTTCCTGCCAAGGCCCACATACACCAATTTGGGTGTGGGTCAAAACCCCCGCATGCTGTTCACACACCCCAAATGAACCCGTTAGGTACGTTTGTTGAGGTATGCAATTATCCATTTTTGGGGATTACGAGTAATGACCCATGCCTAAATAACACCTATTTTCACCATCTCAAATGACCATGAAATAGCCATTATGTAACCATCATACAAGCATTATATAACCATTAGATGACGATTGAAATGACTACTAGAACCATTCTACAAACCTTACTACTTTATAGCCATTCAAAAACCCATTCTATACCGATGACATAACAACCATAAAAACCATTTATTGGTATATAACCATCCATTACATAATCATTGTATAACCATTGTAAAACCATCTTATGACCATCATGTAACCATTATATAACCATTATAAAACCATTATATAACCATTATAAAACCTATTACAAACCTTATCGGCATTCGATGGTAGCCCATCCAGCTACACGTTGCAGGGCTTCGCAGCCCGGGATCCAGGGAGATGTCGCGGTGAGCGATGCCCAGTTCATGCAACTTTTGCACCGCGGAGAACCTCTGGCGCGGCGCCGGGGTCAGCCACGGAAAATGGATGATGAATGATGGTTAAGTTGCTTAGGGGTGAGTATATGCTTGAGTTCAGTATATGTTTAAGTATATGGTTAAGTGAGTATATGGCTAAATATATGCTGGTTAAGTAAATGATGATGGATTTTTAGAGGTAAGAGATGGTGAGTATGTACTGGCTATCTCATCACAATTCTTAGACACGGTGAAGGCAATCAATGGTGAGTATATGGGTGGTTTCTTGAAATGGGGGGTACTCATGGGTACTCCGCAATCATCCAGTATTAATCATTTGTACGCATAAACCAACCATTTTTCAGGGTTCCCTATTGCGACAAGCACCCATATGGTTAGGTGAATTATGTGGTTGATGGCAATTGTGAGTATATACTGTTTATATCATGGGAATTCTTAGGAGTTCCTGTCATAGGATTCCACCGGCCAATTGGTTTCAGAAAAAAGGGGAGTGTGCCAACAGGATTCAACTTGAACAAAAAATTGATGATAAATCTACTAAACATCCAACTAACACCCACAAAAATGTGTGACCCCTGCCTTTTTTGGGATGTTCACCTTTTGGTGCTTGCTGGTTTGACTTCCAAAAAACTTGGAGCGTCAGTACCATCTCAGCATTCCCTTCCAAGCTCGCTGCTTCGGATCAACTCGGTTGTAAATGTTCCAACCCTTGCGGGTTGATTGTTCTAATGGCTGTGGTGAACCATGGAAATTTCTATGTCGATTTTGCGAACATGTTCATCTGCCCTGTTCAATGGATATCGCTTTGATTGCGATGTAAATCGGTCTTTTATCAATATCAAGGTGCCTGGAATCACAGATAACCACCAATTCATAACATTTTTTAATGTTGATTACCTGGCTTATAAAAAATATGATTCCCCAGCTGAACCATTCAGCGCCAGGCACGTATCATGAACGTCGCACCCAGCATGCTGACCTCTGGTGAACCAGCCAACAACCAACAAGCATCAACAGTCAACCAACACCCAGCAACCATGGAACGGCAACCATCAACAACAATCCTCTAAGAGGCTTTCTCAAGCTTTGCTCACTTCTCAACAGGCTTCCCATGGACTTCAAACCCTACCGATTGGAGCCAGGTCTCAGCTGGCACATCATTGGCTTGATCATTCCTCGGGAACGGGTGACAGGTCCAGCAATGAGAGGAGCTTCCCCAGTAGCACCCCTGGTTGAGGAACGATGAGGACCCGGTAGCATCCTGGTTGCTTAGAGCTTTACTGAAGCTATACACATCTATGAGTGTCAGAGTGTAGCAGTGCATTAGTGTGGTGGTGAGTGATGACCCATACGCAGCAATGAATCTCGGGGCGGAAATAGTTGTAAACAGCCATTTTTGATTGATAACTAGCCATTGATGGAACCCTTTTGTCATCCGTGAAAAAGACTAGCCATGGCTAGAAACCCTTGTGTGATCCCTAAAAATCACTAACCATACGGAACATTACTGGAAGTCCTTGTGATCAAAACACTGGAGGGGCCCCTGGAGAAGCCGAGCAGCTCTCGCGATCCGGACCAGGATCCAAGGATAGATGCTCCACCCAATGAAACAAATCACCTTCTGTTGCCAACCTCAGTGAGGTTGGTCCAATGTGACGAGGAACGACCAGGACAGTGATGAATGATTAAATGATGCTGTTGATGATCTCAGTTTTTATTTTGATCCTGATGATGGCTCGGTGTTTGAAGAAACGGGGCTACAAAATAGGGCGCCAGATTCCATCGCAACACCGCAAACCTTCTGAGGACTTAGGGGACCATGTGTTTGTCGCTCGCGTTCATTCATGTGTGTGTGTGCGTGTATCCTTGCCTTGTGGCATCATCACATTCTCGTAACAATGTCTTCGCCGGCCCTGGTTATGTTTTTCAAAAACGTTTCATTTCTACAATCAAGACCTCCATCTGACTTTTTCTTCCATCAGGCCATGTAGGCCTGTTTGGGACGGTCACCCCTGACGATTCTTACCTTCACGTCGTTGCACCACAGCTTCGCATACCCTGGTCCCCGGGGCATGGCCAGCACATCACCATCGCGGATCAACGAGGCTTCTTGCAGGCAACGTGAAACGTCCAAACTTGAGACGTGGCCGCTGACCGCTGCCAAGGCGATCCACCAAGCTGCAACATCCGAAAACAAATTCAAATGTCCAGGCAAAGACAGTAACCAGCTAGTCACGCCGCACTTCATTCCCGCTGGATTAGTCATCTCATCCATGGACCTTGGGAACCTCTCTTGGAAAGGGGTGGAAGAGGCAAGCTGGTACGCACCGGCCGGGCCCAGTCGAGGAATGCACCAGCTGACCCAGGATGAAGGCCATTGCCAAGGCTGTCAACAACCAACGACATAGAGCGTCCCAAGCCAGCTTTGCAATGCACCACAACTGGAAAAGCATCAATGTCCGCTTTTGGTGCTCTTGCGTCCCTCAACAAACCACTGTCTTGCAACACTCACTTCAGAACTGTGATGATCGAAATTGGAAACGAACTCTGGTGGAGGCGTGCTTCCATCAGCAAAAGGCACATCCAGTTGATCGATGCCCAACTGCTTGAAAGAATTGACCGTAGGAGCCACGAGGTAAGCGCGGTTCGTTGCAGAATTTGGACCTGACAAGCTAGCAGCAGCCAAGCTTCTGCCGCTAGCTGCACAAAAGTTGCAAGGCTCGGTGGGTCTTTCAAGCATCGGTCCCCATCCACAATCGTTGTAGGAAGGTCTTCTGGCCGCTCTAACTCTGGAGACTCTTTCCAATGGGTTTTTAACTGTCCTTGAAGGGTCCAGAACTGCGCAGCCACAGGCCTCTGGTCGCTGCCCTGAAGCTGCAAGGAAAACAGAGCGGCGATAGAACAGCAGCCTAAGGGAATCTGTGGCTGCTCTTCTATCGCTTGCTGCAGCTACCCTTTGCGCCTGGCTATCTCGAGGCCCAGGAGACAATCAGGAAGCCTAAGCGAATCTGCCCCAAAGCATGGCCATTCAGCTGAAGGCCTGGGAAACTGTAGCACCGATTTGAAGTATATCCTGCCCATCACCTCGTCAGCAGGGCAGCCCTGCATGATCAAAGGCGCACCAGCCGGGAATTTGACACAGACCCTGGACGCAGGGAGCAGGTCATGCACAGGCTTTTTTGACGTGGTGTAAAGGTCAAGAAAGTCCTTAACTTCTTGCAGAACTTCCAAATGGTGTCCAAATCCAAAGGCCCATGGAGGTAAGTGCTCCAAAACCCTTCTTGTTGTACCGAGGATGCTCAAGCTTCAAGTTCCCTGCAATATCCAATTGCACTAAACATAATACTTTCTCACAGGAGATGCAAAGTTCATCCGCAACAGCTCAAGCACCAACTTCGGTCCCATCTGCAGTTGCTACCCACAACAGCTGGTTTTTCTGATATCCGAATGATTCCTATCTACGGTTTAAGTTCTGAGCCATGAAGCTGCAGACAGTTTATCCTGCACTGGCTCAGGAAACTTGTGTGAAATCAAGACATAGAGCGGAAAGTAAAGCTATCAACGGTGCAAGAAACCGATCTCCGTCACCACGCCTATGATTCAACCGATCCTTGAGCACATCAGCTCGAAGCTGAAGACATCATGCAGTCAACCTGCTCCCCCATGTGCTATGAGGAGGTGCCGTGGCTTCGCCTTGGCTGTCCCAGGCTGCCCAACGAGGTGGCAACATATGTGTACTCCTCATCCCTGAAGATGCCCATCAAGTTGCAAACGTGAGGGAACCTAAGGTGACAAGCAGCAAGCGCAGCAAGCGCAGTAAGCAGTCTGCAATTCGGCAAGTCCGATACTTTGGGACGACCAAAATTTGTTACTGGGAAACTCTCTGATTTTGGAGATTCATACTTGGGACGAACCAGTTTGCGGGTGGCAAACCATAGGGTTTTTGAAAAAGTGAACCAGTTTTGAGCGGTGCTGAGATGAAAGCGACCAGAATTGAAAGATCAGCCAGGACAAGACTAGTACTCTTGTCGGCATCACTGGCAAGTAAGATAAAAACCGAGCCTCCTTTCCATTGAGAGGTCGCAATGTTGAGGCAGCTCAGGCAGGCAAACTGAGGATGGCACTGCAGGGCATTGAGATATCTGAGCAGACCAATTTCAATCCACGGCTTTTCCGAAGACATTGGGTTGCTCTCATCAAACCTCACGACAGATCATAGATCATGGCAAGTTCAGTTGCGCGCCTGCGATTGACAACTCTCATGATACACATGCACATACATATATACATACAAACCAATACACATGCACATAAAACTCTCATATTACATGTATACAGCATACATATAGAATGTATATGATAATTATGTTGTTACAAATAGCATATACATATATGTAAATGTAAATACATATATACATATGTGTAAATAAATACATTTAACATATATATATATATATACATATAGATCATATGTGTATTATCAATACAAATGCTCATAAATCTATCAGCTTCATGGTTTCGCTCGCTGGTCCACCCGTCGCTGTGGCTCCAGCTCCGACGGCTTGGATTTGATCCACCTGGCGCCAGAAGATCGGTTGGCGCGTCTGTGGCATCCGTGGCTCCCCTTGGAAGGATGGTATCTGAACCATGTAGGGGGGTTATCATCCCATATGGCTATGGGTCAAGCAGTTAACCAACCAAGCAATGGGGGATTTCCACCAACAATAATAGGGAAAACAATGGATAATCATAGGAGAACCAGGGGTACGGGGTTTTGACCCACAGCCATATTAATCATTGTCGACTAATAAACCAACCTGTTTTGGGGTGCCCTATCTTAAGAAACACCCACGTAGGTTGACACATAACAATGGAAACAATTGTGAAGAACCATCATAGTACTTGATGCTTACTAGTTATGTACTGATCATGGTTCACTATTGTTTGTTCACAATGTGGCAAACTAATAGTGGACCATAGTGGTAGTGGTAAACTACAGTGGCAAAATTGAACAATGGTGGTTAAACACGAGTTTCTTTGACAATAGTGGTCAAAGAAACAATATGTTTAAGATATCTAACAATAGTGCTCAAAACCAATGATATAGCAATAGTGAACCATGATTGTTAGTAAGATGTTAGATTCCTATGTTGGTTAACAATAGCGGTCACCTGTACAGGTCCTCCCATACGGTGGAATATCAAACTATATAGATATCATTTCAGACATCATTCCACAACTGCTCGATGAGATGCGTGGATGTAGGTAGGATGGCACTTCCCTGGACCGTCCGCGCCAGACTTACCCCACTCAAAACCAAAGGATTCAACCAGCTTGATCAATAAGCTACAGCCATATCCAACTCAACTGCCAGTTAGACTACTTGCATAAAAGTCCGCACTGCAGTTAACAGTCAATGTCTATCTATCCATCTCTCTGCAGAAGATCCATTTCCCTATCAGACTGGGCATCACAGCCGCGCAGCGTCGAGTTTCACCTGTTGGGCATCCGCTTCACCGCGAAGGACCGGCTGTGGTGCTTGACGCACTCCACCGAAGCTCGGGAGTTGTTGGCCTCCTGGAGAAGCTCAAGGAGTGAGCCCTACCACCTCCACCAAGGGTAGGTCGATATAGGCATGGATAGATACCTCCATGAAGAGTGGATGGATGGATGGATGGATGGATGGATGGATGGATGGATGGATGGATGGATCAGTAGATAGGTAGGCAAGGAGACAGGTAGGTAGATAGATTTCATCATCTGTCATGGTCTTCCTGCCAAATACGATGATCGTTTCCCAGGGCAGATGACCTTCCTACGACCACCCGTCTCAGGAGGTGCCCCATGTGCCACGCGGAGAAACAACGCGCTCCTGGAGCAAGCAAACCGTCGTCCACCTGGAGGCGGAAATCGCATGGGACGGTAGCGAAACCAGGAACCTCCTAAGGTTTAGCTATGGGTGGATATAACCAGAATCCTTAGGAGGATATTGGATACAAATCCTGGTATGGATGGATTGTGGAAGTATAACCAGCCCATCGACACAATCACATGTGTAGGCATTTGATCTCAAGAGTGAAAAGGTGTGATACCCCGAAGTCGGGTTATGAGCCCAAAATAGCTGTCTCACTGCGCAGCTGCTGCTATGAGCGGTGTGGGCCAACAGCATGGGAACCCGTTCTATTCGGCTAGAGTTCAACGGGAAGTGCAGTTGGCATCAGCTAGGCCTGATGATTTACCAGTACCCAGTGACTCCGATGATGTTGATAGGTTGCCGGTGAACGATCGACCTACTGGAAAGGGGCAGGGCAATGTTGTGGCTTCTGTGGAACGGCATGCGAGCTCAGGGTGTTATGAGACGCCGCCTAGCAAATCCACGACAGGATTCCCTGACCCACCACGTCATCGTCCTGATGCGAGGCCACAGGTTGATGGTCGCCTGTCCCAGACGTCTGGTCCTATGCCACCGGAGTCCCCTGAACTTGAACCTCCAGGGAAGTTGTTGAAGACTATGGGTTCAGTTGGGGCTACCACGAAGTCTCAGGTGCCGGGTCAGGGTCAATCGGAGACGGTCAAGGGTGCTGCAAAATCACAGGATGATGATGATCTTCAAAGGGCTCTAGAAAGAGAGGTAGTCGATCATCTCAAGGCACAGAACATGCAACTACGTGCTGAGCTGGATGAACTCAGGGCTGCTAGACAGGGCATGGCTAGTAGTGCCTCGGGAACTGCAGACTCATGGGAAACCGTAGATTGTGTGCCACCAAATTCGAAACCTGCTGCGGACAATGGGCAGTTGCCACCAAGGGATCGGTCACCCAGATCCAGGTCTCGGACTCAAGACAAGCAGGTACGGATGACACCCAACGGCACCAGAGTTCCTGATGGACCACCACCCATTGATGATGAATATGATGTGCCCCAACCGCCACCGTTACCAGTGTTTCCTCCGTTGCAGCCAACGGGTTCTCCTGGTGTTGACTGGTTGGTGGGCTATGATCCGGTGGATGCCAAGGGAGGTGTGAAGGGTAGTCGTCCATGGAGACCATCCAATGTTGATGTGGTGTCCCCCCGAAGTGCTAAAGCTTTCTGGATGGAAAGGGAAGTGGCTTCATTCCGATCTATGCTGGAACGAAAGTATGCGGGGAACCACTATGAAGGTCATGATTATTGGGGACGGTCAGCGGCTGAAAGTCGGGCTGATCGAGCAGCAGCGGAAGATGCTGCTGTTGCCTCTGCTTACTGGGATAAGTCAGCAGCGGCTGAAGATCGTGCTGTGGCACCTGGCGCAGCAGAGCTTGGTGAAGGCCGCGATCAAGGTCGGGCTGATGCTGCTACTGCGCTTGGGGAAGTTCGTGGCCACAGTCGGGCTGACTTAGCAGCAGAGCATGGGGAACATCGTGGACACGATCGGGCTGATGCATCTGCAGCTCTTGGTGAACCGCGTGGACACGGTCGGGCTGATGCATCTGCAGCTCTTGGTGAACATCGTGGACACGATCGGGCTGATGCATCTGCAGCTCTTGGTGAACCGCGTGGACACGGTCGGGCTGATGCATCTACGGTTCTTGGTGAACTCCGTGGGCAAGGTCGGGCTGATGACTCTGCCACTCTTGGTGAACACCGGGAACGTGCTCGTGCTGATGCTGTGCTTGCAAATGATGATCGCCGTGCTGAAGATCGAGGACAAGGAGAGGGCCGTGCAGCTGCCAGTAGCGCTTCGGACTTCTTTCCTGGACATCGAGCTTCCGCACTGGGCACAGATTATGGTGAGCCTCGAATGGGTGCTGTGGGCACGTCACTGCATCGTACTGCTGCCGACATCAATCGACGTGATGCTTACAACCGGGTTGTTGACAAGTACATGACTACACCTGGTGGCTATGGATATGGGGATCCGAGTCGTACTGATCCCATGGATCCTCGGTCAGCTTACTGGATTCCGCCTGTTGGTGGAGGTCACCATGTGGAGCTTGTTCGGGATGATCAAGCTGCAGCGGCTCTGTCATGGGAGACGGGGACAAACAACCGCATTGAGCTGCCGGTGCTGGAGGCAGACGCTACTCCACTGGCGTTGGGTGATTGGTTGACCGTCATCACGCCACTGATGAGGGACATCTCACAGGTGAGTGCAATCTGGTGGGAACGCACCAAAGGCCACGCTGTTGACCTCTACAACAAGTGGCGCATGTCTACACCCCTGGATCGGGTGGGGATCAATCCCGTCCTTCCTGAGGACATCCGGGATGCACGGTTTCAACGCACTGAACAACGTGGAACCAGTTTGCTGCTCAAAGCGATACCAGTTGATCAACAGCAAGCGTTGATAGCAGCACGTGAGATGAATTCCTGCGCTATCATCTATCGATTGCTAGTTCGATTTCAACCTGGAGGCAGTGGTGAGAAGACGCTCTTGCTGCAGAAGTTGACTGCCTTGGATGACGCCACCAACATGCAGACCTTGTCCGTGGCAGTGCGCAGTTGGCGCAGGTACTACACCCGTGCCAATGAAGTGGGTGCTACGATTCCAGATGGCACATTGCTCCTCCAGGCACTGGAAAAGGGTGTTCAGATGGTCGCCGCACGCGACAGTCAGGCTGCTTTCAGATTGGCCCAATCGAGGTCACAGCTGGGGGTAGATGAGAGACCGGATCACAACACCCTATGGCGGTTTTCCCAGTGTCTTCTTGCAGAGGCCGAGTCTTTGGCTTTGCTACATCCTGCTCAGAAGGCGCCAACTACTCCCAATGTTCGACAACTGGGCACGCCATCTCAGACGACATCGACAAGTTCTTCACCGATGAAGCCTGGCGGATCTGAGACTCCACCGGGATCCAAGGATGGAAAAGGCACTGGCAACGCTGAAAAACCATGTCGCTACTTCATCACGGAGAACGGATGCAAGGCTGGGAAGACTTGCAAGTTCCTGCATTCTTGGGAGGGGGTGGCCGACAAAGCCTCCCGCTGTTGGATTTGCGGGGCGACCACTCATCGGACGCCAATGGCAACAAACCCTCACCTCCTGGCGGTGGTTCTGGTTCGGGGGGAGGTGGCAATGATGGACATGGAAATGGCCGAGGTCGAGGTGGTGACAACCCAGGCAACAAGCGGAGCCCTCCATCTGGAGGTGGTGGCAAGTCCTCTGCATCTGGAAGTGGAGGTGGTGGAGGAACAACAACGACCACTCCGCCAACAAGCATGGGTGCGGGTGACAAATCGACCACCACAAACAAGCCAGCTGTCAATGAAGTGTCGGTGGCCGGGAAGGAAGATGCACCGGTTGGTGGAGGAACCTCAAAGGTTGGCGCTAGTGATCTACTTTTGGAGGCAACCCAATTGTTGAAAGCTTTGAGGATGCCTTCGATGAACGTTATGAAGTTGACCAAGGTTCAGGACGATGAAGCTTGGGTCCTTTTGGATTCAGGTGCTACTCATGGTCTTCGTCCTGCTTCGAGTTGGGAAGAATGGCAGCAAGGAATTCCAACACGGGTGAGTTTGGCTGATGGAGAAACCACCAGTCTTCGACTCAAAGAGAACACCCGGGTTTTGCTTTCGGATCCATCCACTTCAACTTCGTGGATTGTGCCATTGGGAGCAGTTGCGGAGTTGGGTTATTGCTTTGAATGGCAAGGAGATCGCTGCACACTGTCCCATCGGCCGAATGGTACTACTGTGTCCGTGAAGGTCAAGGACGGATGTCCCATGATCTCCATGCAGGAGGGCCAGAAGATCTTAGACCAACTTGAAGCGGCGCAGCGCAATCATCTTCAACGACTTCAGATGGTTCGAACCTTGATCAAAAATCCTCAGGCCATCGATCCAAAACAGCTGACCATGGACTTGGCTTTGCTGGTGAAGCTTCGGACTATGTTTCCCACATTGCCGGAAGAAGTCTTGACGAAAGTGGTGCCGGCCTATGATGCTGACGTGATGGCCGACCTGGGGAAAAGGTTGCCTTGGAATCGGCGTAAGCGCCGAAGGCTTCAACGTGCTGACAATGTCATTGTTCACTTCTATGCTGGAAGTTGTGGGCAGTTCTGGGAGAAAGAAATTGGATCCCAAAACACAGAGGTGCTTAGCATCGATCTTTTGGCACCGGTGGCTTCTGATATGATGAGTCCGGAGGGGTTTTGGTTTGTGATGAGCCTGATGATGTCTGGTCGGGTCAAGGCGATCCTTGCAGGACCTCCGTGCCGTACAGTGTCAGCTTTGCGGTTCCAGGGGGACAATGGACCGGGCATTGTTCGGGATGAGCAATATCCATGGGGCCGCCCTGACATCACAGAGAAAGAGGCCAGTCTGGTCCTTTCGGATTCAGCCTTATGGTTGAAGGTGCTGCTGGCTTATGACTTGGCTGAAGATGCTAGGATGGAGCTTCGACCTCAAGCCCCTCAGACTGCATTTGTCCTGGAGCAGCCTGAAGACCCCGCTCGTTACCGTTCGGTTGAGGACGTGGAGCAGCATCGATATATGTCGATGTGGAGGACACCGGAGTGGGAGCTTTTCCAAGCTCAGCACAATGTGAAGCTGATCCACATGGATCAAGGGGCGATGGGTCATCAAGTTCGCAAACCCACAACGCTTGCAGTGGTTCTTTCAGATCTGCAACAGCTGGATGGCTTGCGTGGTGCTCCAAGTGATGCCCCCCAGATCAACAGGAAGGAGCTGACTATGCAGGAGCGTTTTGCCTTGTCCAAGACATGGGCTGCCTGGGCACCTGGACTTAAGGCTGCGATCGTGGTGGCACTTCGCCAGTGGCTTCACAATGAAGATCGTTCCTCATTGGTTCCGGGCAGAGATGGACATGGTGCTCAGTGTCCCATTCGTGTGCGACCTCTGGGGCCCATTGCACTGGAACAGTGGAGGCAACATTACCTCCACGACCACCACCCTGCACGTCGTGATTGTAGACACTGCGTGCAGGCAGCAGCCCGTGGTCGTCCACATCGCCGAGTCGAACATGCCGAAGCGTTCACTCTGGGTATCGACTTGACAGGCCGCCTCACTCCTGGACAAGACCAAGAGGGTGATGAAGTGACCTACTTGCTCGTTGCAGCATACACCTTCCCTGTCACTCGTCAGGGCAAATCATTGGTGCCGCTCCCAGGTCAAGATGAACCGATGGATCAACCATTGCCATCTCCGGGGGAGTGTTTGGATGACCATGGTGAAATGCCGGCTGGCATTCCGGGGGAGCATGTGGCTGGTGATGCTGATGATGTTCCTGTTCAAGTTCCAGTTGATCAAGCGAATGATGATGTCTGTGGTGATCAGGCTGGTGATCCTGATGCACAAGAAGATGATCTGCTTCGGGAAGTGGTGGAACAAGATGAGGAACCTTCTGGGGGTGATGCAATCAGAGTGGAGGCCATGGAAACAGCAAACACAACATGGCAAAGACTCATCCATGAAAACCAGAATGTTATGGTGACAAACCTCACGTTCACTGAGCCGGTGAAGAGCAGATCCACACAGCATGTCATTCCGGCAATAGCCAAAATCTATGCTCGACTTCGTCAGATGAACTTGCCGGTGATGAGAATTCACACAGACAGAGCCAAGGAGTTCAGATCGGCCCAGTTGAGACGATGGACTTTGGACCGCTCCATCATCCATACCATGACAGCCGCCGATGACTGGAAGGCTAATGGTCGAGTGGAAAACGAAATTCAACAGGTCAAGAAGTTGACCAAGATCCTCATTTCCACCAACAAGTGCACCTTGGAGCAGTGGCCATTGGCAGCACGTCATGCTTCGGAGAGAAGGTTGAGAAGTCAACTCCGAGCAGTTGGATGGCCGGTGGGGGATCTTCTTCCTTTTGGAAGTACGGCATTTTCACTGAGGAAATGGTGGCAGAATCGCTATGAGGCTTGGCGTGACAACAGGGAGCCGGTTACAGTTCTTGGACCAGCCAGGTTTTCCTCTTTGACTTCAACCGCGTACTATGTGGTTTCCAAGCGCTCCGGCCAATGGTTCTACACCAGTGACGTGATCATCCCAGAGGCCCAACAGCCCATGGAAGAAGAACGGGTGATCTATTTGCCTGAGCAAGCTCCGGACGAACTTCGGCATCAACCACCTGACATTCCTACTCATCGAGTGCGGGGCAAACAAGCACCTCCACCTCAGGTCAATCATCTGTGGGCTTCGGATACACATCATGAGGATCCGGGAGAAGACTAGAAGAACGGGTGATCTATTTGCCTGAGCAAGCTCCGGACGAACTTCGGCATCAACCACCTGACATTCCTACTCATCGAGTGCGGGGCAAACAAGCACCTCCACCTCAGGTCAATCATCTGTGGGCTTCGGATACACATCATGAGGATCCGGGAGAAGACTGGTCACAGGGGGCTGAATCCAGTTGGACTTTGGAGACAAGGCCATCCAGTATGTCTGGTGGATCTTCGGGGGAGGATGTTGAAGTTTGCGGAGGGGATTTGGAGGGGGTGCCTAATACCTGGGCAGGTGGCTCACACCCAGGAACCCCAACTCATGGGATGGCGATCCTGGATCAGCTCCACAAGAACGTGACGAGCTATCTTCATGATGAAATGGCCAAGCTTGACGCCACGGATGAAGTTCAGGCTAGCTGGTTGCCGGTTCTCACAGCTGCAATTCAAGAGAAAACGGTGCTGGAAGCTCAGTTGAAGCACCTCCATGATGTTGAGATGGCAAACCAACATCGATTGGTTGAGGAGGAGTTCTTGGTCACACGAACCATCAGCAACCAGGAGGTGTATGACCATTTGGATGATTGGAAAGAAGCCATCGCCAATGAGTTCCGACAGCTCGTCGAGATCAAGCAGGCTGTGGAACCAGTCACTCAGGCTGAACTCCACAAGCGAGCTGAGCAGGATGGATTGGAGCTCGAAGTTCTTCCTGCAAAGATGGTCTTTACCAGAAAGGCCGGCAGCGGTGCATACCGCGCTCGTGCCGTGGTGTGTGGCAATTACGCCAGTGACAAACACCAAGAGGACGTCTATGCAGGAGGAATTGACGCCACACAAATCCGATGTCTTCTACAAGCATCCGCAGCCCAAGGATGGACATGCGCCAGCACAGACATTCGTGTTGCCTTTTTGAATGCGCCAAGAAGACGCGACAACAAGCTGGTTGCGATGCAGGTGCCCCATGTGTTTCGCCGTTTGGGCCTCAGCAAGCCTGGTGAAGAGTTTTGGATCATACATCTTGCGATGTATGGTCTCACCACGTCCCCCCGAGACTGGGGTGTTCACCGTGATCGTCGACTGCCTCAGCTTCACTGGCGACGATGGGGGGCGAATGAATGGCGTGTTGGAAGTTTTGAACCAACTGGCGATCCTCACCTCTGGAGAGTTGTGGAACGGGGGGAGAATGATCCTGCTGCTGCGAAGGATGCTGTCGAAGGAACTGCTGCGACTCATTGGGTGGGATTGCTGAGAGTTTATGTGGACGACATACTCTTGACAGGTGTCCCTGAAGCAGTCCAAAGTGCTTTCGATGCTGTCGAATCTGAATGGGCGACATCAGAGTTGGAGTGGTGTTCGGTCGACAAACCCATCAAATTCTTGGGCTTCGAGATACGCCAGGATGCCAACAACAACGGGCTTCGAGTGGGACAGGAGAGCTACATCCAAGAAGTCTTGAATGCTTGGGGCATTACAGATGGAACCAAGTTCCCGCAGTTCAAGATCCTGGACACCGACTTTGAGATGGAGGAGGGGGCTGTTGCTGAAGATGTGAAGACGGCTCAGGCGATGTGTGGAGCTCTTCTCTGGATCTCTACAAGGACACGCCCAGATCTGAGCTATGGTGTGTCAAGCATGAGTCGAATCATGGCCAAGAGACCATCGAGAGCTGTGATGATCGGAAAAGCTCTGCTCCGATACCTCTGGTGTCATCGAGAAGGACTTCATTTCCCGAAAGAGCTCGAACACCCATGGGGACCCACCGATCAACTCAAGAGGAAACGCCATGCTAAGACCGTGGAGATCTTTGCAGACATTTCCTATGGGGTGGGATCTGGAGGCAAGTCAATTCAGGGCTTGGTGGTTTGTGTTGGAGGAGCTCCAGTGAGTTGGCAGTCCAACCAGCAGCCGTATGTCTGTCAAAGCACATCGGAGAGTGAGCTGACATCGTACTGTGAGGCGCTCAATGTTGGACGGGCTACTGAAGCTTTGGTGGCTGCGATCTACCAGATTCCTGTTGACTCGAACCAGATGGATCGAATCATCTATGGGGACAATCTGTCGTCGATCAGCATCGCACGTGGCGAAGCAGCAGCGACGTGGCGAACCAGGCATCTGAAGTTGCGTTCCAATCTACTTCGAGAAGCATTGGATCCTGAGAGCCATGCGCCTGGTGGTCGCTGGAGCTTACTTCACCTACGAGGACGCGATCTGATGGCAGATGGCTTGACGAAGGCTTTACAGGGCCAAGCATTTGCAGCTTTCTTGATCAACTTGGGGTTGGTCACAGAGGCCAATGAGAAGGAGTCTGGAGTGCAAGGCGATCCTGGTGGTCAAGGTCACCATGACTCTACTACGGCGATACGAACCTTGCTAGTGGGAAGTGCTTTGGTGGGTTGTGCTGACAGGAATGGGACTACTTCTGGCTTGGAGCAGTGCTGCTCATGACCGTTGGTGCTGTTCAAGTGAGCAGGATGGCTGTCAAGGGCGTTGCTGGATGTGTGCGTCGACTTCAGGGAAGAGTCGATGATGACCAATCGTTTTTGGTGGTGAGCGATGATGATGATGAATCGCAGTCGGATGATGAAGATGAAACTTTGCCAACAAGATCGACGAAGCTCCGGAAGAGAACCAGACATTCGGGCAGCAGCGCAGAGGAACGTTGCGCTACATCAATGTCAAGGGAGAGACGATCGGGCAGTGGTGGCATGGCCAAGCATCGCGCTTACTCAAATCCAATGAAGAGGCAGTCGGGCGGGAGCGCTATTTCAACAACGAAGGGGATGTTGTCGGGCTCTAGCGCTACAACCTGCTCAACGTCTTCGCGATCGGGCTTGGGAGCACGGTCGGAGTGGCCCGGCACTGGTAGCGATGGTCAGGCAGCGCAGAATGCGGCTGCTGAGGAAGATACCCATGCAGCGCAGAATGCGGCTGCCAAGAAAGATGTTGATGCAGCGCGGAATGCAGCTGCTTCGGGTCGGGTTCCTAACACGGGAACTGATCCACAGGAACGGCATTCGAACCCTTGGAACCGTTTCCAACACTCACTCAAGGGATTGGGGTTGAATAGCACCCAGATGTCAATCATCTACCAACAGAGAAAAACCCAAATGCCTTGAGCCTGCACTATTTAAATCGAGAAGTGTACCTCGAGTTTGTCGCGAATGGATCCCGACAAAGGTGGAGCCCATCGACACAATCACATGTGTAGGCATTTGATCTCAAGAGTGAAAAGGTGTGATACCCCGAAGTCGACCAGGATTGTGGTTGGTGATTACGGTGGATAACCAGGATGTTGTCTGTGGTTGATTATAGTAAAGTTCACAAGAAAAACACTTCATGCACCAGCTTCAGCGGGCATGACAATGACCCCTGGTCAATACCTACTATATGCTATCCATAATACACGAGTAGACCATGATAAACTACGATCACTATTACGACAACAGCCATCTCAAATAGACCCGGCGTTTGCTTCTATTCTCATGATAGTATACGATGATAATGACAGAGATTATGGTAGTCGGACGCCCGCGAAATGATGGTGAAAATAACTCGCGTAGCACATCAGTTCGGGTTTAAAACGCGTGTCTCATCTACACAGGTTTCACCACTGCGCCAGGTTGCTGGATCCCTGGTGAACTGAGCGAGGGCGCTCGCTAACCACGGGGGTTGGACCAATGGATGCAATGATACGAATATGGCTCCAACA